>JARJDR010008655.1:0-11194 GCA_030264135.1 Myllaena sp. GC000078 | reverse complement strand
CTGCGTTGAAATACTTGCTGCGTTTAAAGTGTAATTTTTTTATTTATTTGTTTAACTTCAATTTTGCTTGATGAAGGTTGTAGATGAAGGTTTGTAGAATATGTTTATATATTTTGTTCTCCCATATTTAGGCTCGGCATAAATTAAAAACTACGTCAAAGTATAACCTCAAAAAATTTTCGTGTAGAGTAATTAAAAATGAACAAAACAGTTATGAATCCCGCAGAGTCCCGCGATGTTCTATAGTGGAATATGTAGCTGGATAAATTCTGTGTTAAAATATTCAAGAATTGTCTGCCCCTTTTTGCCCCTCTCTCAATTATGCGGTGGGAAACTCTCAAACGGTTGACAACATTCTGGGCTTATCTTCAGGTCCACTGATTACCAGTTTGAGCAAGATGCAGCCCAAACGTGGAAATAAGTTGTCATCTAAGGCCATACAACTTTTATTGCCACCTGCTGATTAGGAAAGCATATCCATTCTTGAATTCACAGATGATTTTGAATCTGAAATGGATTCGGACTAGTTTTGTAATTGAATGTTTTAATTGTGCAAAACTGTTTTCGATGATCCCATCTGTCATTCGGGATGTTTCACACCATCTGCGCAAATTGCAAGCCTCGGCTAACGCCTTGGCAGCAAACCTTTGCGCAGATGGCGCGAAATATCAAACGCGTTCCAGCAATATAATCTACTTTTTATTAACACTTCCTTTTACGTTCGACGCGCGAGGAGCACGACAGGCGCGCGGCCGCAGAGCAATGCGATCACGGAGCTATGCGTCATCGTGCGCCCATAAGAAATGCATTGGACAACCATACAACTCTACAAAACCAAGTACCAAAGGAAGTGAATACACATAGATTTACGGAAGTCAGGCTCTGAAAATAGCTTACCGCTGTCATTCGCTATGTGTTTTCTTAAGGCGAAGAATTCGATTATCCGAAGGCGGGCCGATCCCAATCGCTTCGTTATATCGACGCTCTACTGTATTTGTTTCGTTTCAAAATTAGTTGTATTGTGATCGGTGTGTTTGAATAGTAAAGTAGTTCGTCATTCGGGTATCGCGACCAGAAGAGACGACGAAGACGATTCACCACTTGAGGATGGATTCGATCGTCACGTGCGGAAATATTCGAAGGGATTTAAAAAGCTGGAACTCTTCTCATCTTCCCCGACTACGGTTGTAAATCGAGTGCGTATCGAATTACTCAAAGGAAAGAAAGTGAAATTGGCAGTTAGAATTCAAATCTCAATCAGGTAAGTTTGAGCATGCTAATGTGATATAAATAGAATACGTCCAACGGCTAACGACCACCTGTAGCCATTCATTCTGTACTGTTGGCAGCCACGATTCCTCATCGCCTCATGCGCATCATCAACAACATTCACAACATTCATCGCGACCGCTATCCGCGTTGCGTTGGACTCGTTGGACTCTGTGCTCTCGGCTCCCGCCGCTCAGCACCATTAGCCGCGTACAAGTATTTTATTTTGATGCACTGTCACCGTGTTATCTGCTACACGCACTCAATTATTATCGCACAACTTATAAGACTTTCCACACATTATCGCATTGTATAATCCGCGCATTCTCGCATTGCCGCCATCCAGAGGCAATCGAGTGTAAAACGCTGTCCGTGAGTCGCATTGCATCTACATACCTGCATCCAATATGCTCTTCTCAAAACCGATTCAAAGTGCGCTCATTTCGTACTTGACGAATTTGTACGAAAATCCCATACGCACCAAAGCGCTAACATGGTAATTAGCTTAAGATTAATGCACACATTCATTTCGTAATCGTTTCCGAATTGTAGTTGCGTTATCACAACGACGGGAAATCTAGCTGCGCAACTGATTGGCGGTAATAAAACAATCAATCAGCAGAGCCTCATGGCATACGCACTTTACGGGTACGTTATTTGCCTCCTCATTCTTCTTCACCACCCGCAATCCGATACGATTACAGATTGTTGTTCGGCGGCACCATTCCGCACTTCTATTACAAATTCCTGGAGCGTCTTGTGCCCGAGGAGGCATCGCTCATGTTCGTGAAGAAGCTCGTCTTCGATCGCTTCCTCTTCACGCCGCTCTACCAGGCGTTCAGTCTGTACATGCTCGCGCGACTTGAGCTGAAGACGCACGAGCAGGCGCTGCAGCAGTTGATGAAACTCTATTGGCCCATCTTATCCGCGAGCTGGAAGTACCTCACTATTTTGCAATTGATCAATATCACGCTAGTACCACCAATGGTGAGTGAGACTATCAGCAAGACCACATTTCACTTATTTAACGGTACGCTTACAGTTGCGAGTTCTCACCATGAACCTGGTTGGGTTCTTCTGGGTGGTGTACGTCGCCAACATTCGCCGCGAACAACAACGCAAAGGCAACACCACCACCACCCCGTAATCATGCAAAAAAAAAGGCTGCCGGAACGAACGAGCAATACGTTATTACGTTTATCATAACTTTATTATAACACGAAGTGAAAATCAGGTTCTTGTTTTTAACGTACATGTAAACGATTAGTATTAAGATGTTATTTTTTCGTTAAATATGGATCAATTTTTACATGCATAGTTGTAGTTACTCAATGTTGGTGATCGTGATATCAAGAATTTATCAAACAGGTGTGATGTTCTTACTTTTACAAGGGTGGCCCTGGCAATATATATTTTGTATGGGAGAAGGAATTAGCAATAGGCCTTTCATTTCTTTCATCCATCGTTTTGTTTTGTTCCTAATCTACGTGTTCAAATGTTTGTACTAAAAACCGCGCAAAAGTACAACTTATTCTGCGTTTCAGAATTCAGCAATAATAAATTACACATTCTTTTGTATTGTTGCCATTAACTAGTTGATTTAAAGTGTTTTGCGTCACGAAAAATATCACAAAATTCGGAGAATCGCAAAGAAAATTGCACACAACGAGTATTTTTCAATAAATAAATAAGTTAGAATAAATAAATGCATCAATTTTAGCCTAGATAATCTAAAAGTCGACTAGACCATTGACTAGAAGATGAAATACGTTGGAATGTTAAGAATATCCGAAATTCCATCACATGATTAAACAAACGCACTCGAAATAAGGGTGTTAATCACTGTACAGCAAACAGATACAAACAGCTCGCTCTTGTTATTGGAATAGTAGCCTTGCTTTCTCGCAAGAGGATTGATGTGAGTGAGTGTTATGAAGTTAGACTTCATCAGGCGTTGTTAGCTTGCGATTATTCACGGATGGCGAGCGCGAGGGCGTCGAGCGGCTGGATGAAAGCGATGCGGTGTGCCGGCGTTCGTAATAGGGGCTATCGCCGTGGCTGCTGGCGCCGCTGCTCGCCGAAGACGGCGACGACGGCGTTTGCCTGTGATACGGAATCGGCCGTTTGCGTGCGCTACACACATTCCATTAATTATGAATTCGCATTCATCAATACCCACACATGGCAACAAACTGACTTCGGGTGTAAAAAATGTGAAAGAAACACCAATCATGCAATAACTTACCAACAAACTGTATGTAGTTCAGGTGCTTCAAAATTAAAATTGCGTCAACTTCCAACGAAAAAAAAAACAGAAAACGTCTACGATGAAAAGAACCATTTATTTTGCTACGATTGGCATAATAAACTTCCATGAATGAATAAATCGTGTTGAACTTAAAAAAAATGTAGTCATACAACTAGCTTTTATCTTACAGTACTAACATTAATCCCTGCAAAAGAAAAACGTACATACAATCAAAATCAAGAAGTATACGAAAATGATAACGGAAAAACAAACAAGTAAAAGAAAGCGAGGGCATGCATACGTATTTGAAATTGTGGTGATGGTGGGTGGGACACATACCTGGTGATTCGGCGCCGGTCGAGGAAGCTGGGCGAGCCGTGGCGGCGCGGAATCGATGGGGAGCGCGACCGCGACGATGCGCTGCTGCTCGACGAGCTGCGCGAACGCGAGCTCGAATGGCTGCGTGAACGCGACCGCGACGATTTCGACGTCGATGAAGACGACGACGATGACCGCGAGCCTCTAGAACTGGATTGATTAATAGTCTCAATAGTTCCACCGTTACACTGATTACGCTTACCTGAAGCATGATCGTGAAGAGCTGCGGCTCTTCGAGCGCGACTTTTTCTTCGCGGGCGATTTCGAACGCGATCGACTCGCCTCCTTGCTCTTGACCACCTCTTTTGGTTCCTTCTCGCTGCTCGGCGTTGTCTCCTTGGACTTGGTCTTGGTAAGTGGTGGTGATCGATCCGGTGACTTTGACCTCGGGCGTTGGACGCTACCAGGGAGTGGTGGCGGTGAGGCGTCCTTCACCTTCGGAATCTTTTTCTCTAGCGCCTCCTTAGCTTTGGCGGCCAAACCGGATTTGAGCAGGCGCAGCATGCGCAGCTCCTTCTCGCGCTCTTCGTCCTCGTGATCGCAATCGCGATCAGAGGCTTCCTCATCGCTCGACGCTCGCAAGCGCACCACGGGCACCTGTGCGCGTGGCGACTTCTTCTTGTACTTCGCCGCGCTCGCATCGGGGCTAGCGGCTGGTGACGGTGCCGTCGGGGGTGGTTCGATTGGTTTCTTGGGCTCTGGACTCTTCGTGCGACTGCGTTTGCTCATGACCGGCGGTGGTGTGACAACCGGACGCGGCTCGGTGTTAGTTTTCATCGGAACTTTGCTGCCGCCATTGCGAGGTGGCGATTCGGTACGTGTGGTAGGCGAAATTTTCTTGGTCTTCTCCTCGGACTTGTCGCGTCTTCTACTAGAGTTATTCTCGGTGAACCGCCGTCGGTCGGGTGATCGTGAAACACGTCGATTACGTTCGGATGATCGCGAGACGCGTTTTCTTTCGGCTGATCGCGACACGCGTTTTCTTTCGGCTGATCGCGACACGCGTTTCCTCTCTGCTGATCGCGACACACGTTTCCTCTCTGCTGATTGCGACACGCGCTTCCTTTCGGGCGACCGTGACACCCGACGGCTGCGGTCGGGTGATCGCGAAGAAACACGTCTGCGTTCGGGCGAACGATGCCGTGGGGGCGGCGCAGGTCTCCTTGTCTCTGGCGTACGCTCACGGTCCCGACGTTTACTCCTATCGGGACTACGCGAATCCGTTGGTTTCCTACGGCTGTCATAGCGGCTCTCCATGCGTTTGTCATTATTGGATCGATCTCGATCCCTATTCCGATCCCGTTCGCGTTCTCTGTCACGCTCTCGGCGTGCATCCGGCGATGGCGCCCGTCGGCTTCTGAAGCTCGGTGGCTCCGGCGCTTTATGATTATTCACCGGCGTTCGGGATCGATTACGCTGGCGCTCCTGCCGTTTGCTTTGGCCCACATCCCTACTGCTGCTCTCCGTTGGCGTGCGCTGCGAATTCCTCGGTCGGCTGCGGCTTTCGCTACGACGTCGCGATTGTGGCGGCGGCGGCGGACTCGAACGTCGTGGCGCCGCCTCCACTCGATTGCTATTACGTTTAGATTCATCAGTCTTGTCACGGTAACTCTTCGCCTCCTTCGCTCTATCTTTGCTGTTGGCCGGCGTTCTGCTCCTTGATTTGCTGCACGACTTGTTCTTCCGCTCCGGCGAACGACGTTTTGATCGCGACTTCCTCTGTCGGACTTCTTTCTCCACCGCTTTCTCCTTGGATTTCTCCTTTTCCTTCTCTTTTGTCTTTAGCTTCTTGGATTTCGATGGACGCTTCTTCTCCGGCGAACTGGAAAGTGTTTCAGGAAATAATTTAGCATGGGAATAAAAGGATATAATTGAGTTTTACCTTTCGCGTGAGCTGGATGACGAACGATCTCTCCTCTTCTTGCTGGACTTCTTTTTCTGTGCATAAATGCGAAACAAATTACATTCATTCGTTGCGCGCGCCCCATCGAATGTAGTCGGTTAACAATATAATAATATTCAAATTACTCAAACTGCAATATACGATCGTCTTTGAAAGAAAACAAGAAGACACATCAATTGTAAACATTTGAAGTTAAGAATAGGTGCGTTTTATTATTCAAATTCACGTAAAATACGCATCGACCGATGCATATGATACGTGAGCGTTGTGGAGAAGTAAAGAAAAAATCAATCAATGGATCAATGTATGACTTTGTGGTGAAACTGTACACTATACAAACGAAATCGTCTTCAAACACCGGCACTCACTCTACGTCGATTCGACGACACCGTGTCGCGCGTGTGTGATTTTTTTTCGAATTGGTTGGTGCACAAGTTAAAAATCGCTCGCAACCGGATTGCTGCTTCGAGGAGAGACACTATATATGTGATCGCTTTCGATTACTCAAATAAATTCGATTCATTTCGATATAGAGTTAAGAGAGAATTGCATGCAGTCGAATTCTAGGGCCGCTTGCGGGCCGATGTACTTACAATAACAATTCACCAGTCAGGCTATCCTATTAATGAGCGCAAAAAGTTCAGAACAGAACAATTGTTTTTTACTGTTTCAAAAAAAAACCAAAATCGCCAGACATGCAGCAATGAAACAAACCGAAAACAAAATTCAGTAGAGAAAGAGAGAGAAAGAGAGAGTAGTAAGTTGGAAACAAAATCGATCATATCACAAAAAACGATCAGAGAAGAACAAGAGAACCCAAATCACATCTAAGAATTTGAAACGAAATTAAAATACGAGTGAAACGTTATCACAAAATGAACAAGTAACGGGTATACCTTTTTGCTTCACTCTGTCGGTTATTAAATTAGTCAGAATCATATATCGTGTGTAAGATTTCAAAGAATTTCAAATATCCAATTGAAACAAATCAAGAAGATTAACATTCCTACGTTTCGTACAAGAATGATAATTTTTTTGAGGCGACAAACTAAGTTTGCCTAAGCAATAATATATGATGGAAGAGAGATACTCTCCGAAAGGGGAGAAACGGACGGGGGCGGGGATGGTAACAGTAAATTACACATTCCATTCAACCCGGTGCCGGTGGCGGAATTGATACGCACCTCCTTCTTGCGGCGCCGCCGCTCCTTGCGCTTCTCGTCCTCGCTGGACTCGTCGCTGCTCGACTCGCTGTCATCGCTGCTGGACGAGCGCTTCCGCTTGCGCTTGCGCTTCTTCTTCTCCTTGCCGGATCTGTTAAGCACACGCCAACGTTCGCGTTTAGTCGAGAGAAGGATGCGTCCTGCCGAGCGCCACCGCGGAATCGGACTCGCAATTCGATTTACAATTATTATTATACATATATACGCATAGGTATAGTAATTATTGATTTAAAAATGAAAAACAATTGCGGTTGCAGAGAGAGCTAGACATTATTACGAGAACTTTACCTGGCACGAATAGTGTGTTACCCACCAGCACTGGTACCGCAAGAAAACACGACCAAGATCACAAATTAATTCATTCAGTTGGACGCCATGAGAACGCAAATTCAGCAAGTTGCTTACACGCTCGACACTCCGACGTCCGAAATCAAATTTAGTGGGAAACTTAAGGGTTAAGGGAGTCTTACAAATATAATGCTTTGCGGGATAATTACCGTTCTTTCTTGCGCTTTTTGGACTTCTTTTTCTTCTTGACAGGCTCATCGCTGGAACTGCTACTAAACGAAAGTAAAACGCATAAGTACCCAGATTGTATGGATGTGATTAAGATACACACCTATTTTTTCGCTTCTTCGCCTTTTTGACAGGCTCCGGCTCCGGACTGGGCGTCTGCACCAGATTGTAGCGTCCGCCTCCGTCCGTGTCGAGCGTATCCTGGCGCTTCTTCTCCTGTATTGCGTTTGATCGTGCCACTTCTTCTTTGGCCTGACGATCCGGATCAAAACTGCTGCCGTCGACGAAATACTCCGAAATTCCGAACGCCTCGCGTAGTTTTGCGTTCTTCTCTTGTTGGGCTTCGGCTACTTGATGTGTTTCCGTTACACTATGAAAACAAAACAAATTTCACTAAAAATAAGTTTCTTTCAGGGTCAAAATCTTGAATAATTGAAAATAAAATGTATTAACATACTCGTAAGAATTATACCAAACCATAATTCTATTGCACAGATATAGGACTAGATTTTTGAAAATACGACGCGTTTCGCACCGCTGCTATTGCATGACTGTACGTACACAATCGGCCGGGTGTGCGATCGATCGTAGGGGGTAAGGGTAAGTTAGCATCCCCCATTTAAATGGTGACTCACCCCAGCCGGAACTAACACATGGCGTATTACATAATAACGACACGCGTGCTGGAGTAACACTAGTAATGTAGCGAATCCATAATAATGCATTTGCAAAGGGGAAATTACCTGACCACCGACCGCATCGCCTTTCTAGATGCACAATTACTATTCGCCTGCTCGCAGTGACAATGACAGCAGCACCGCCGGTCGGCGGGCACGAGATGACTCGTCGGCGGCGGCGGAAAGCGCGGTGCCGTCGCGACGCCTTTCGGCCCCAGCGCCTGGCACAGGGCGCCACGCCAGAGACGCTCGAAAATCGCGCGCTCGTCGACCGCCGCGTATCGGCCACGCTGCGCCGCCGGAGGATGACCGCCACCGAAATACATCGCGTTTACGATTAAATAGACTACACTTAAATTTAGCTTATCGTTTAGTTACGATTGCGTCAAGTATCACGCAATCGATTTTGGAAGACTTGGTTGCAGTTCGCGTTTGCACTCCTAGTGCACTTATTTGGAAGACATAGTGATTTTGGGAGTGAGTATTTGCGCAAAGGCTTAGATTTTCACATGTTCGCGGCGGTGACAACTTCTTCGCGACCGCCCCATCTCGCCTGACTGACTACCGAGAAGCGCGCTTGTCGCCTCGCGCGAAGTTGGTACAGATGCGTACGCGCGCGCGCGCACAGCATCCACCCTCATCCGGTCGATAATGCGCAACGCAAACCGGAACATCCGCCACCACCGCCCCTGTTTACGTAACACGGCGGGAAATTCAATTTCACCATACTCATATAACCCAAGAGAAATGTAATATTTTAATAGATTTTGTTAAGAAAATTGAAGATCACTCACCTGGGCCTGCCCCATTGATCCACTGCTTTCTCCAACTTGCCCTCATGAGACATCAGCATGCTTCTGTAGTTGTTCACTTTATTTCTGATTGCCTCCTCTGTAAAACTACAAAGCATATCAAATTACAAGCGATGAACTAACAATGAGTAGAGCATGAAGTCGACTCACTCTTGTTCCTCAAGAATATCTTGAAATTCAGCACATTTCAATTCAATCCTCCTCTTGCGCTCATGATCCAGGATTTCCTTGTTGGGCTGCTTGAAAGTGGATGCCTCCAATGCTGTGAGGTCCTCCTCAGTTCTGTAGGTCTTCTCCTTCTCCTTGGGCCGCACCAGCGCCCAGTTCCTCTGCACATGACCATTGGTGCCTGAGCCTCTTGCTGTTGCCAATCCAATGCCATTATACATTGTGCCTTATTGTTAGTCTGTACAAATCTGCAATGAAAATCGATTTACGCGTGTTAGTTGTGATGCCGCGCACAACATGTAAATTGCAATCGATTTATACACATCGTGAAAATATTGATTAGTTTAGTGCGGTGGGTTCAATTTGATTACAAGCCACCCGCAAGTAGGAAGTAACACTGCTTCCGTATGCAGAGAATATGAAGAGAATACTTACGAGTGATATGGCACACCGCAACGCAATTCATTAATTTAATAACATTAGGGAAAACGATTTTCAACGCAAGCTAACTACGCACACAACACAAGTGCAGCGGTGTTAGGTTACCGTAAACTGACATGAACTGACATCTGACATCCCCACCCGGAAAATCCAATGTTGCCAGTGTTGCCACAAAAAAATGCATTTCAAATAATTTATTCGAATAATTATTTCTAACGTGTTTCTAACATAACATTGCATAACATGCAACAATTCACAGCAACTTTTTCAAACCAAAGCGCTCAAGGATCTCAACAGACTCCTCCAACGCAATACCAGTACGCATAATACTATAACGATCCGCAATGGACAAATCAATGACAGTCGACGCATTTCTCTTATTACTACCCAAATCACCGCCGTTAAAAACACAATGTAAACGTCCCCAAAGCGCTTGGAACTCGTCCACGTTCACCGTGCTCGGCTCACTGCTGAGATTCGCACTGGTCAGCGCAATCGGTGCTCCCAAACCACGCGCAACCTCCTGAATAAAAACACTGTCCGGAATACGTAAGCCGACCTTCCCATCAAAAACCAGTGACTTGTCCAAGGCGTTAATACACTGCAAGACGAGCGTCACCGGACCGGGTAGCAAAGCGTCCAATAGTTTCGCCGGCAAATGCTCACAGTGCGCCCATTTCGCCACATCACTCTGTGCGCCTACGCAAATCGCCACCGGTTTATTCTCATTACGCGATTTGATCTCGTACAGCTTGGCAATGGATGCAACATTGGTCGCCGCACATGCTAGCCCGTAGACGGTATCCGTGGGAAGGGCAATCACGCCGCCGTCTTGCAACGTGGCGATTGCTATCTGAACAGCGTCCGCGTCGCAAGTATCGATGATCGGTGCCATTTTCAACTTAAATTTACCCATGAGGGATGCTAGCAGGCGCATTTTCTAATCGCGCCAGTTGTGTCCGCACTCCACGTTGCAGCAGCGATAGAATGTGGTCATCGGTTCGTCGGCGGAGCGTGTTTGAATCTGCATGAAGTAGGCGCGTGGATGGGCACAGCGTGGGCAGCGCTCCTCCGTGTGGTCGACGTTCTTCCACGCTTCGGCACCGCCGAGAACCTCGTCGATTTCCTTATCCGATAAATATATTTACAATAAGTATGTAAGTGTTTTGTTGGCAAGTTTGTGTACCTTTAATTTGTAGTAGGTTCGGCTGGTGACTGTTTGGCGGATTGGTTGCACAATAGGGCACACGTTGCACGTTAATTGCATGCGACCGTGTGATCCTTCCTGGAGAAACAGCAAGTTATTGCACATCGGGCAATAACCGATCATAATTGTGCAATTGCAACGCCTGTTTTCGTCAAATTATGATGCGCAAATGTAAAACACATGCCGTATAACCTAACTTTGAGCGATGGCAACCAATGGCCAATGCTAGAAGACTAGGGCTGCGTTCAGTTTCTCTCAGTTTAGCCAAAAATTTAATCGTAGGTAGTGGCCACCCCTAGCTAAAATCGCGTTCAGCTACTTTTAGCTAGCTAAATTTAGCTAGCCTAGTTTG
>JARJDR010008650.1:0-17197 GCA_030264135.1 Myllaena sp. GC000078 | reverse complement strand
TAGCATAGAATATGGACCTTTGTTTATTCATTGTTATTGATTCCGATGGAATCAAACTGCGCAGCGCACATTGACAATGCAGGTGTCACATTCATGACCATACATGGTTTGTTATTTATCGAGTATTGTGAATACTCATTGGCATCACATTAAATTCTTTACTTGTCTCCCATGTCAAGAATTTCGCAAACAAATTGAAAATCGCTATGTAGTGAAACAGGAGAATGTATGTATGGAATGTTATTACAAAATTCATGAGAATAACAACAAAAAATGCAATCCGCTGATGCGTGAATACACCTAGGTAAGTATCCAATTTGTATAAAACACATTTATTCAATTTTACTCTCGCTCATTTGATCATGTATTACGCGCGCGCAGTATTTAGTATCAGTTCAAACAAAACAAAAATATAAGTATGAACAAAATCTCTTGCATCTTATATAATAAATCTGCAATATTTATCACCTCATCAAGTGCATGTCATACGCGAAATTCATCAGTCCGGGCGACTTTCGCGCACGCAAAGAAAACATTGTCAGCAATCTTAATCAAGTCCACCATCTACCATCTACCATCTCTCCCTTCGCGACAGTCGATTCTCCATGGAAACACGGCGCGTGTGCAAGCGAATATGCAACAATGTAGCCATAACTTAATGCATGACGAGATGTGTGCGATGATGTTGGGAGAGCACACCGTCGACACACACAAATAAACGCGCAGCCTAGCCGGCAAGAGAGCACCACGGTCGCGGACCACCACAAATCAGTCAGTCAGTTTTCGTCGACGGTTCGCGGCGTCGCTCATCATCATCATCAGCACCTCCTCTCCATCATCAACGCGCGAAAGTCAGGCATGATTTTCGGCATCCACCCAAACTGCACAAACTGGAGTGCAAGTGCAAGAAAGTGCAGGCCCGCTATCAGTTAATGTGATTGCATTTGCAAGTCGTTTAAATCAGTGTGCAGCAGCGCCAATCGCAATCGGTGATCTCCGAAGCGCATTTATGTTTATTGCACCCGCGCGCGCGCAATGGTGATGTAATTGCATTCACGTTGAGGTGCAAATCGAATCAGCGTACATAAACCAACACTAGTCTACCTATAGTTTTAATTTTAGGGCAAGTTTAGGGCAGTCTTCTTTTTATTGATCACATTCTCATGGTGCATACCAGTAAACGCGTATGTACGAAGTGTATTATTAATTCGCATGCATATGAAGCAATTTCGTGCGGTTTTATCTTATCGCACGAGAGAGGAGAGCGCGCCTGTGCGCTCGCTCGGCTCTTTTTCATTTTTGCGTTATTAATGACGTACGTTGCGCGGCATAATCAAGTAATCAAGACTTGAATAAACACACTACATATTAGAACATATTCACTGCATACATATACCTAATTTATGCATGCGACGGTGCGCAGATAACCGCGGGGTGGATTAGGCAGCGAAAATTACGATGCGCATAAAACTTTTGTGCTTAATTCGATTCGCGCATGTTCGATCCACGCCGCGGTGCAACAGGCAGTTGGTGGACACGTTAATATGATTTGCTCACGTAAATACGAGTACATTTCAAAAACTGGATCAGTTTTCCGGTGTGTGTTAGACGATCATCATAAAAACTCCGTACTTATTTTTTGTGATTAATATATTAAACGTCTGGATTGTTCTGGATGCGTTTATGAACCTATTGTTCGGCAGTGCATGTTGGTGGCAATTCGCATTCGCATGTAAGTGAATCCTTCGTGTAGCCGACAGAAACCGGAATCGTATGTACATACGCTCTGTTTCCGGTTCGAGTTAGTTGCCGAGAACATCTGTTGCATCTCTCGTTTGTACATGCTAAATGTTACAGAGTGCGAAAATCCATCGAAAAATTCCACTCGCATTTCGAAATTACATAGTAGGTTTAGCACTTGCTCTAATAAGCAAGCATAAGTAATTTATTGCTGCTTCTTACGTTTGGGCAAAATTTATTCACGGCAGCTAATTTTCAGATCAATATAAATAAGGTCATAGATATAGTAGTATATCTCGCGTGTTGAAAGAAACAACAAAAAAAAACAAGCAAAGTATCGCTGCGTTTCGTGCCGCGACGTATTTGTTACGTTATAATTATTGTTAAACATAGGTAAACAGTGCATGTGTAAGCGAAGCGCGCGCGACATATCGCTCTAAACCTGCCGAGAGCGTCACCGTCGCGTCGGTGTGTAGGCATACATGTAGATAATTTGTATGTTTCTCACATGTGCACCACCGCCCAAACACGAACAATAAACGTGCGCATAAATTAGAAATTCTATTTTTCACCTACATAATTGTCACTCGCATTTTTCACCATAGCACACTTAATTGGCCGCTTAATTAACGAGTTGTGAAATTCGAAATCTCCAAATTATCTCAATTATTTCGTTTTGGAATCGCGTATAAAATTAGAATTCGCACCGACGCAATATTTAAACAAACGCACATCAGGCCGGTGTGGAAATTAATTAATTCGTCCAAACATGTGTGCTAGGGTTATTTAATGAAATACGCTGCTAATTAAACCCGAACAAAAGTGCGCGAATCGCCGAAATTCGACATTCGGTGTATGTGTGCGTTTTGTTGCGTTGCGCGTTTTATTTCTTCCGCGACGCACGCAATTCGATCCAACCCGATTATATCGCGTGCGTTTTCCACGTAATTAATCTAAAAGATTCCACCCCGTGTCAATTAAAACTATGTGCTGTGTGTTGGGATTTAAATGACAATCGCTTCGTTGATAATTTATGTATAACGTTACAGAATCGCAGGGGCGATGTTCAAAATAATAAATGATTGTCCATCGTAAATCCAAGCAAGGCCTCGCCGATTGCGCATTGCGAAACACAGAGAGTGGGTGTGCGATTCGAGATTCAGTGCGTTCTTAATATATTGGTGGGTGCATCGCGCTGGATTATTAATGATCGTCTGCGACAACGCGACGCCGACGCTCCGAATAACAGCAGCGCGCCGTCGATGAACATGACTATCATTGAGCCGATAACAATGGAGCACGTCTATGATAATGCCATAGACAAATCTCAAAGTCAACAGAGCGGTGCGCAGCATCACCAGCAGGAGCTGCATGACAATAATAGTTTGCACACGGATGCGGCGAATGCGGCGAATGGTAAAAAAATGCTTCCACAGTTTTACTTCAAAACTTTCAAAATTGAATTTGTGAGATTGCGCGACGCGTAAAACTTTTATGTTGTGCGCGAAACGGTATAGTTTCTCATTCACCATGCCGTACGGCTTCATTTTCGCAACACAAATATAAAATATTCGCTCGGTGAATGAAGCGGCGCACTGTTGATCACAATAGACAATGATATTGCTTGTTCTAACTACAATCGTACTTTAAAATTCATCTTCTTGACAGTGTTGCACAATGTATAGAATTTCTTATTAAATGAAAAATTATTCTCGGAAATTTCGCAACGCGCTGACTTGTTATTATCATTTCACGTGGAGAGCGAAAGGCGTGTGGAATGAACAACCATAGCAACATGAATATGCTGATAATGAGCGACGTCACGTTTTGACGATTCTTATAAAAATGCTGTGTGTTGACTCACCCAACGATGAGCACAACGCGCTGATGACATAATAATATTAATTGATGATTATTTTCGCGACGTGCCAATGACTACAATTAAAATTATCCTCGCGCTTTCGATGGATATCATTTGGAAAATGTTGTTTTCGTTTCGAAACATGTGTTGAACGTTCGTCCACCCAAAATTAACTATTATTTATTAGATTCTCGGTCATTAATATTGTCAGCATTCCGCTCGAAAAGACTAGAAATAGTGCATGAAAACAGAATTTCATTCTATGCGCAAAAATACTCGTACAAGTGAGTGTTTCATTTTCGATTAGAGGGAGCGGTGAAAAAATAAATTCACAGCAGCAAAAAAAAGACAGTGTGGTTTCCTTTGTGCGAGGCGCCGCGCATAGCGTTAATAGATTAACTATATAATGTGTAAATGTGGAATCGTTGCACGACGCGCGCGTTGAGTTACTGATTATAAACACATGCCAAGTTTTTTTTTCTCGTGCAAAGGTGTCACAATGAGAAATTGTATTCAAGACCACAAAAAAAAATTCGAAATAGATTAAAAATAATCCGCTATTTTATGAACTTCATAAAAAAGATATTAAACAGATGTCTTTGGCTTGAAGACGATCGCAAATATCTATCATCACATTATAAGTGCGCTCTCGCGGGAGCATGTAAAATAAATAAACACCGGTCACCTGGAAGGCATTGGAAACGAAAATGAAATGAATCGATTCATTATGGTAGTTGCGCAAGCGAGGCGCGCGCAATCCGTTCAAAGCAAACACGAATCAAAGTTGTAATTTTCCCATTTACGTCAACTTGTTCGAAGTTCGAGCGTTCGACTGCCGACACGGCGCGCGAATCATACGCGAATTGTGATTGCATGATGCGCGTTGCGAGATCGACGTGCGGTGATTGCCGCCAATTCGGTCAGGTTGGATGAGCGTCAAGTGCACTACTGAAATGGTCGGAGCCTCGGTCAGTCATTTTGAAACATAAGTGCACTCACTTTACGAGTCGCGGAGATAGTGAAATACAATAAGATTCAAACACTGCGCGTTTATCGCATTTAATGTGGAAAATGCAGAACGCACAGTAATTATTTCAAGTGCACCTGATATGCAATTTACCCTTATTTTCATCCAATTTCTTGCAATGCAAGAAGAATCAACTCACAGGGGAGGCATCACAAGAAGGTTTAATTACAGCTACATATAATTACAATTCCACTGAAGAATTCCAAGGTTTGCTTTGCTCAAGGCACAAGGATTACATTAATGAGTCCTTCAACATGGACATATTGTAGAACTTTGCAAATGAAGGCAAAACTGAAAAAAGTAGCCAAGAAAGAAATGTGAAATATTAAATGAAATTTGGACTTGGGATGATTTTTATGCCAACGTCTTGCGCTCATCATAATCCACGGTAACGAACGTAATCACATCGTAATTACCAGCGCATCCTTGGGCTGAGCGCTCGCGTTCTCGACTTGCGATTGTGATAAAAGTTCACTTCCTGTGCATCTATCCTCCATTGAATGTAATTGCAATTTGAATATTTTTCTACGCATTCGCAATGTCCAACGTGAAGCGAGAAAATAAATTAATGACATCCGCGCGTGTGCACGTTTAGTTAATATTGTTATCATAATTGCGTTGCAAGTTGCGGGACCGCATTCTCTCCCACCACCCGCGGCGTCCGTCCCTCGAGCGATGTATGCGCAAAGTTCGGCCGAATAATTCACCCAATTAAACATGTGTCCCGGTAGCAGAGTGTGCAAGTTTCGCATATTTCGAAATTTTTTGTATGCAATGCCAAAACGGACAATTTAAACATCACTGCAACATTATGAGCGGGTGCACTCTCCTCGGCAATGAGTGGACGAAGAAAGGACGGACGGAAGCGAAGAAAACGATGGCGCGGCGAAATTTAATTCGTTTAATGCGTCCGGTAGCAGCTAATGCCGCTAATGGACGCCGACCGTGGAGCGGATATTATCGACTGTTGTTGCAATTTGCTTCAAGACGTCTGTCGTGCGACGACGACGACGGCCAAGTCGGCGCACCGACGACGGCATCATTAACGAGATAATAAAGTTCATCGCATTGCTGCTGCCCTTTCTCTTTGCGTTTGCACGCAGAAGCTTGTCATCGGGCATGTCTTATTATCTATCCTTTTATCTGTCGGCGAAGCGAACGTGACGAGGTGACATTTTGCACGATGGACGAAATCGGAAATGAACAAAAAGGTCGATCGCGAAAGTGAACGGATAAGAAGCTAATATGCAAATTGCACGAAAAACGGACCAAATTAAATAATTACAGGGCAATGCAATTAAAAATAAAATTGCTACTGTTGAAGTAATTTGTTCTGTTTTCTACCGTTGTACTAATGTCTATTCTTTTATATTTTTTTATTCACTGGTGTTGCAGCGCATACTTGCAACAAAGCGCTTCAATGTTTTGGAAAACCGAGAATGTTTAAAATGTGCAAATGTGTTGAAAACTAGGCGAAAGAGTAGAGAACAAAATGCCAGAATAAAGCAGATGGAATAAAAATTCTGCTCTTTGCCAGCATTTTTACATCATTCATGAAACCCCTTCATGGCCATCTTTATCACACAAAGAGAATACATAGATGCAAAACACTAAGTGCCAAATTCTCATGTTTCTCACGTTTTAAGTTAATGTTTCGCATTTTATGCATATGAATAAAATCGAAACTTTTAATATAATTTTAAAATCAATAGTAACCCGCAACCAGAAAAAAAAACAAAACTACTCACCGACTGGAAATTGCGAAGTATACTAGCAGCAGGAATTTTTCACCAAGATCCATATGAAGCAGTGTTTCCTGAAACAAGAAGAAAGTGACATATAATACAAGATGAAACCTAGCATGCATGGAGTGCGTCAAAAGATGAAAACTTAATCGAAAATGATGAAACTTAGCATTATAGCTTTTGCTATTCATAATAATCATATGCGGCATCTCTTCAGCGTCTACAATCAAGGTGTGGCTTAATGAGAAATAAATACAAAGTTGCAGTTTTTGAAAGTTTCAAGAAACGAGGCCAAAATGTGACGAAAACCCATAAAATTTAATTACTCATTTAGCAATGACTATTAATACCCCATAAATATTATTGCCGCAAGCACGGTGATCAATTATATAATTGCATTTAAAACATCGTATTCAGTTACTTAATGAATAAATAAATTGAGCATATATTTGTTGCTAATGTTCGGGTGGAATTCATTTCACAAAGTCCGTGTATAATTTATTATACACACACATGTAGTAATTGCGCTGTGCGGCGACGCACCGTAAATTGCCTAATTGACTAATTGTTATGCCAATTAATTATCCAATTATCTCATTAGAATTCACGGAGATGTGTATATTAATAACATTATCATCGAAACGCAGCGCTTCGTTCGACAAGCGAGTTTTCTTAGCACAGCGCACACAAAGCGGAACGCGTAAAAAGGATCAGGACGACTTCCGCCCAATTTCGAGGGCGCGGCAGGCGGCGCAGGACGAAAATTCGTCGTCGCTTGTCTTCCGCGCCCGTTTCACTTTTCCTTTCGTTAGCCCCGATGTTATTTTACTCAAGCGTACTCGAGCGATATTGATAACGCGAACGTGAAGATGAGAGAAACCGATGTGTTTGCAGATGATGATGATGATGATGATGATGGTATTCACGCTCGCTTGGCTTCGACGCTCCGCGCTCGCGTTTTACTTGCGGTTCGTTTGCCATCGGTTTCCGATGCTTTGCGGATTGCTTTGCGAGGCCAAACGCCAAACTATATCGATTTTTATTTGGAAATAATTAATCTAAATATAAATAAATCGTCAGGTCATTGAAATTTCCAAGAAGACGAACGAAAGCGAAAGGATTGGGCTGAGAAAAGGGATGCGATGGTGTGACACACATTCGCGCCGCGGATGAATGGCGCCCCGCTGGAGAATTGAGACATAATTAGATCGTGAAATCGATCTAATGCCATACAGGCGAATATATATGCGCATGGGAGAAGGAAACGGATCGGCGCAATGATGCGAGTGGTAACGCGATACGAAACGATCACCATCCAGATGCCCCATGCCCTGATTGGATTAAATCATCGGCCTAATAAGAAAAATCTACGCTATATAGTACTAAATTTGGCACTGCCGAAGCATAATCTCATTCACTCGCCCAAACAAAGAATAATTATGGGAAAATAAAACGAGTGAATAATGTGGAAAAAAATTAAATTGCCAAGCGGTGCGATTGCGCAAACACGTTTCAGGGGGAGAGGCGAAAGCTAATTAAATTATGACCGCTGGCGTTATTCGCCTTTGCCTGTTTGACTTTTTCGCATCTTAGCGGTGGCAAACAAAAGTCGTCGTCGTCGCCGCACAACACACAACAAAAGGACGAGAGAACATTCAAATCCACTTCAACTTCGGTGCTTGGCCGCGTATTCGCCTGGAAAACGCAGCGTTTTTATTTTTGCGCTCGGCCAATAACATTCACTATTTAAACCGCAATTCACCTAATGCTTTGTGTGCGTTGTAATTTTTATTTTCCGTAATTTCATTTAACAATCTCTGGGAAAGAGGGAAGAACATCAATACAAGACGTACGATATGATCGCATTTTACAAGCCGTTTGTTTCCACTCGAGAAATTTATCGATAGCTGCAAGCTGAGGATCAACAACGGTATTTCGGTGTGGACGCAGCCACGTGTGTGTCGTGTTCAATAGTCCTGAATGCTTGATGGCTGGGAAAGAAAGCTGAAAGGACGCGTTCGCCGAATTTCGCTTCCTTACATATTTTACTGTATGCCGAATGGCGCAAGGATAGTAAGCAAGCATGTTAAAGGCGAAAAATCGGTTGTAAAACCGCGGTTTGAATTGTTTCGCAATATTATACGAACACTGATGAGAAACGTCGATAAAAATCTAAATATTATCCGATGAGCACTTCGCAAATGATCAAACGAGCGTGGGCATCTGAATAAATCCGAATCGAACGTGTTAAAGTTAAATTTACTTTTCGCACGTGTACTTGTGTTCGTCCTAGCGCCAAAAGTACGTTTTCCGAATATTTGCATTCGATGCCTAGCGTATCGTATACACATGAATCCGCAAACATGTGATGAGATGTTTGATGTAATTTACGACTGTGTACGTTTGCTTGCGCGCAGGACACAACTTATTCGAGTTGTCTAAATATTTCCGTGATTTGGAATTTTATCGTATTGATCTCAAAAGTATTTTGGTTAATCTCGTAAAATTCCTCCACTCGAATAAAATATTTTCTGATGGTCATTCGTAATGATGAACATCACCGAAATTGAATTACTTTTGGCGCGAGAATCTCTGCGTAAAAATGCCACAAAGTATGTAGAGCATCGTGTATAATATGAGAATGACCATAAAAGGCATACCAACCACCCGTCCGTCACGCGTCAAATAAAAGCAGCGGCGCCATCAATACGCGCGCGCCGCGGCCTGCGCTCCGGTGTCAAAAGAAAGTAAACGAAACATTCGTTTATTACATTACGCATTCGATATATGAATGCATATACACCGTAATTTTCCACGTTCGCCACAAACCGCAAAAGTACACATACGCAAAGATATAAAACGACATTTTATGATGGGATGCTTGCTCTTCGTCCGCGCTCGCAATTCTTTACGACTTTTTTACGGCCTTATGAAACCGAAATTTTAATTTTATAAAGAGCCACACCACACACCACGCGCGACGTGCTGTCGAAATGCGGCAAAACGTCCCGCAACAACAAAATAAGCGTGCGTAATTTATTTATATTTCGGGATTGCGGCAAAAAATATTGCGTGCGTGTGCAGTTATGCCGCGGAAGGATAAAAGTACAAGAAGAAAGAGATGATAATGCGCCATTCGGTGGAAATAAATGGACGTCGGCGATTCAGCAAAATTGACGAATGTAAATGATATGCAATTATGGTCGACCATGGATGTTTAAACTCGTCGAAACCAAATCGAAACGATTGCAATTAAAATGCCCAACCGCTGCTGCAGGCGATTATTATTCTTCACGCGACTCTCGAAATGTCATTGAAAGTTGGCGAGTGTTGGAGAAGCGATAGAGTGGGTAAAAGTAGGTGGATATATCGCTTCGTTAATAAATAATTGAAGACCAAACGCTGGAAACCGATTGCGCGATCGCGGTCGGCGTTAGCATATCAATGATTTCTCGCAGCCAGCATCTTGTTTGTTACAAATATGATTTTACTGCCCACGCTCGAAAAAAAAACGTATCGAAAGTCTCCTCATCACTTTTCGCATACTAATTTTCTTCGAGGAATCGTGTGACGAATGCGCAAACGTTTCCAACAATTGATAGCAATTGTAGCAATTGATAGACTGTAAAACGTTTGGCTTCAATTACTGCAATTGAATAAAAAAACTTGCATAAATATCCGCTTTTGGGTTGCTTAGATTTTTATGGAATCAAAATAAATAAACAGCGCATACGGCGGCATAGATCACCATAGATGGGATGACAAAACGATTCGAAAACGGTCGGTTTGATCGATGAAGTGTCATTATTAATGCCCAATCGCTTCGAAGCCGCTACATTGAAGCTGAGTGGTGTTTTTTCCTTCAATTTATTGCTCGAAATCGATCGCTCGCTGTAAAGGCAAACGCTCACGCTCGCGTTCTCCTCATTACGATTTCATCCAATTTGAATAACGAGCAGTAAAGTGTGCCGCGAGCATAAACACATCTGTCAAAACGATCGAAAGAGATTTATATTATTGTCATTCGTGACAAAGACCAACTTAAATCGTCGCACATGTGAAGCGTTTTAGTAGTAATTAAAAACTTATTGAATTGATTAAATTCTGTCTATACTTACTTAATATTAATAAACTCTCAGATTAAAACTAATAAAGTCCCTATTAACACATCGAATATCGTTTAGATTTTATGATATTTCCGTTTTACCGCCATTCATTTTTATAACGCTGCAAATAATTGCGACCCGGCATCAAATTAAGCTGCATTTTATATTCTGTTAGGCAAATTTAATTTTTGATGCATCAAACACACTCACTAGAATTTGTAAAATACTCGTAAGTCGTCAATATGGGATGATAGATGGCTTCTAGAGAGTATTATGTCGATGGGATATAAATATTTTATGCGTTAGTAAATTTCGCGATGATATTTAGGTCAATCGCTAACAAAGAAGATGCATTTTAGTACGTCACAAAAATATGCACTAACTCATAATCTATATTATAAATATATAAATGCGCTGTAAAGTTTATAAATTATAATCAAAAATGAAGTGAGTGCTATTGTTTAATTTTGCGTTTCAGATACGAATAATGCAATGGCGAGCACGAATAATGCGACGAATCGAAAGATCTCACTGGCGACAACGCCGGAGGAAGAGCACGTTGACGTCTACGTAAGTAAATAATAATTATTCAATGCTGATTGTACGCGCAGTTCAATCAGCATGTAGTTGACGATGCAACAATTGGTTGGGATGTTGATCATCACCAATCATTGATGGTAAAATTAGAATTTGTATATAGTACGCACTCGATAATTCGAAAGTTCGAAATAACATTACGCGCATGAGTAACCAATATTCGGTGCGTGTATATTGTATACATTTCAAACTCGTCATCGACCTTACACGATTACTCCATGAATGCGCATTCGAGCTTCGCAGTTATCGTAAATTCGAAGCGTACGTACCGCACACGCACATTCGAATTGCAAGGAAAGAGTGTGCTGCTCTGCCATACAACAAACACTCGAAAATAGTTTGTTTGCATTTGTTTATTATTCGAAATTTAGTGTTATTCGGTTGTAGGCTGTGCGCAGATTTATCCTAATGGAATTCGCATTCAGTTAAGCGGATAAAATACGATCGAATCAAATGGCGAAGAATTAAATATGTAAATACTTAATTACAAGGACTAGTGTGGTTTTGAAAATAACATAAAGCTGGTTATCACAGAATTTTTCTTTGTTTTGAAATTGATGATTTCAAATAATTTCAAAACAAAGGAAGGATAGACAGAAATTATAACAAGAGATAAAAATAAAAGAAGTAAGCGAGCAATGAAGAAATTGCGATCAAAGGACACGTGTGCGCGTCAAGCGTGGCATCTCCCCGAGGAAGCAACGCGTGCCGCCCGCGCCGCCAGGACACTTCGCCCACATTGCAACAAGTTGCTTGCCAACCATCCACGCTTACCTACCTACCTACCTACCAACCAATTTTGTTCACCACAGAAAGTAAAGTAAAGACGTTAAAAGAAAAGACCTCATCATAAAAGTTCGGGCTTCTTCTTCTTTGTTTCTTTTTTCGCCGTCTAGCCTCGCAAGACCCCAAACGGAAAGTTATATAAATAATAACGATATCGAAATTGAAATGTGTTCGAGTTGAAACGGACAAGAGATCAACGGATAATAACGGACTATAAAATAACCTGCAATGAGAGAAAATGCAATTTTTACCTAATTAAATATTGATCGATATTATTTGCGGCGCAATATTTTTGCCGGCACTCTGACATTTGCGTTCTGCGAAAATAAACAGTGGAAAAAAACCGGCTACTTGAACTCTTCGCGCATACGGTGATTTTTCCAAGCTCAATAAATATTAATACAAAACCGCGACGCTATTGATTTTCCGGGTGGAAAGCGAACGACTTCCGGTTGACATCTTGGTGAAATTATTCTCAATAGATTTAAAAGCTTTTGGAAGCCCTTCAATGATTATTCAAGTAATTTCACAGTTGGGGGTGTAATACGGATGCACTTGGTCTAATAAAACACAACCACTAACTAATCTGCTTGGGCACTATCGGCTTGCCGCCCGCCGGCATTCAGGGAGTTCTATAGTGCTAAATGTAGTATTACGAATGCTATTAACTTCTATTACGCTATTGCGATTACGCAGTCTATCCGGATGTTGTGTGGGTTGTATTTATGCATAGTGCCGCAGATATTTGTATTTTGCCCGATCTGATAGTGGTCGCATAAACGTATTACGCAGTGCACCCCGGCTGTGATTACATCGAGCGTTTGTGCACGGACTGCACGGTGCATTTGCGCTGCTAATAATAAGCAAAGGCAATGCCTAACTAACCGTTGTGCATTCCATTCATTACTGAGAGGGAATATTATATCTAACGAGCGAGCATAAAGAAGTGTCATTGAGTTTAATTGAATTATGTAACCTCTAATAAATTTCTACTTCTTGCAATTACGAAATAGGCTAAAATGTGTATTAAAATTCTATGTGAATGGGTATTATTTGAATCTTTGGCCCTTCAAGCAAGCGCAAAACAGTTGGGCACTCATAAAATCCAATATTATCTCAAACTTATGTACAATTGCAATGGACAAAAGGTGTGCACTCGGGGATTTTCAAATAAGTCTCGTTTTGATATGCAACACAACTGTTTTGTGCTGCTTTCAAACTTCGCCAGTTCTTCTTCCCTTCTGCAATGCAGACTAATATTTATTTGTCCAAAGGGAAATTCTCATGGCTTGAATTTATGGTTTTGTCAGAAAGTAATAAAATTGTTAGTAAGCACAATGTTAAACGAACAAAGTATACCGAACTAGGAGCGTGTTCAATAACACATACACCAATTTCTTATATCGCAAGTAAGTCGACATCTCGATACATACTACATGTCTACTTGTAGTGACATCCATTTATTATGTCGACTTTTCTCGGTTACAAAAATGCGCCCCGCCCGTCCACGCGTAGTATTTGTTGTGTAGAAATGGGAATGGGGGCGGGCGGGATAGATTGAAGTGGATGCTTCGTAGATGTTTCGATATACAACCATGTATGTTGTATCCGATGCGTATTGTACAAATATGTAAACAAGAACGCATCGCATTTGACGTGCGCAAAGCAAACGCAAAATGGGTGAGATGCCGACCGCTCTTCTCTGCAAATGGAACGGATATCCAAGTAAATCATATTATTCAACATTTTCTATCCGATGTTATTTTCCAAATATGATATTTTATTATTGATGGCATTTTTGCTCACAAATAATATTTTAATGCTATAAAAACGACGACGTCGATTGCGATAAAGAAGAAGGAATAAGAAGATCTACTTAAGGATGTAATATAGTACTTGTCAAATGGCATATCGCTCTTTCCTGATGCGCATTACACGTCCTTACTGCACATCTGTACATCTGACATCTTGCGATGATCATGAAGAAGGAAGCATTTCAGATGTACGATGTTAAATTGAAATCTAACAATAAGTAGGCACTTAAAATGATCCTGCAATGTCGTCAATCCAACGGGCTAGATCGAATCGCAAATCCGAAAGCGGAAACGGAAATATACACATATTTGGTTATGGGATTTATTTATTTTTTTATTCTTAGATTTCATCCCTTATTTAAAACCTTTCAAGTTTTTTTTTCATTACGTATTTAATAAACTTACATTTAGATCCTTAGATTCCTGGCATAATTCTATAACGGTGTATTTCCAAATTATATTCCTTGAAGCTTTGTTCTTGTGCGTATTTGACTGAGCATTATTCGAAATGACATTTATTAAACATTGCTTTGTTTGACGTCATGCAGATTTCGAAATAAAAGCCAGCAATTATCGCGCATTCCACGCGCGGCGCATGAAGAATCCCGCTCGAAAAAACAAACTTCCAGGAATAGAAGAGCAACAAAGGTGCGGGGGAGCCTAATCGGAGCACGCTGTGCGTTTTTCACCAGTTTTGTTTGCAAAGCGTCCGCGGGCGAAATATACGAGCGCGAAATAACTTGGAAAACGTAAACAACCTGCGGTATTGTGCATGTTTTCCGCATACGCCAGCGATATAAATTTTAATTGTTTTCGATATTCCCAAGTAAAATACTCGCAAAACAACTACTTCTTGTGAAAATCTAAATTGATCCATTCAGACAAAAATGTTTATTAAAATTCGATTTGAAAACATGATGACTTCGATTAAAGCATGGTATGTATATTAAACTGTCGAAAAAGCGTTTTCTCGCAGTAAATCGCAAATCAAATGCAAAAAACTGCCATGGCCATCACGAGAACGACGCACGATGATTGCGTCTGAAGAGAGGGGCCAAATAACTAATTTGTTATTGACAGGCAGGTTGGCACGTAGGTAGGGTACGTACGCATGGTGAGAATGCGATGTAAATATCCGTATGTGCTGATAAACTCGTGATGGATGACAACACACTCCCGCGCACACAATTTCCAAACTGACTTTTTGCAAATTTAGTTCATCAGCTCCACTCGTAAAGCGATATCTTCAATACCAGCCAGCGCTGTCGATCACGTGGGTGTAAAGTCAAGTACAATACGAAGAAATAAAAGAATCTATTGATAAATTTTTGAATGTCGCCCGAGCGCTCCAGGGCGTTTTTAATGATTACGCGGAATGCGGGTCGCAAAGCCAACCATCTTGTATTGGTTTCATGTGCCTCATGTGAATTTTGTACAATGCGTATTAAAATCGCACGAAAAATAAACGACCCCGCCCGATGCGAAAAAAAAGCATGAAATGATGAAAAAATGTCGATGAATAAATCGTAGCAGCGTTGGAAAAATGTCAACCAAATTGAGCGGATTATTACTTTGCCCAAAAATTAAAAATAACACGCATTTTCCCCCGGAAAATTTGACGTGTATTTTTGGAAAAATTATAATTTAAATTAATTATATAACGGACCTTTAATAGGAAGGGGATTGTGGAAATCGCATTAGTGGCGTTTTAGTTTCGTAATAATCCGTGCGCAACGCGCTTATTGAATCACGTAAAAGATGGTCAGAGAGCGAAATTAACGTGAAAACACCCCGCACCATGACAAAGAGATTAATGTCGCACGCGCGTAATACCCGAATTTTGGGTATTTGCATGCGATGTGATGTGGTTACGCGAATTTCAATCGCCATGCGTAATAACCCTCTATATTCATTAATTTACGTAGTCATAAGATTGATGACACTTCACAATAAACATAGCACTACTGAAAATCATGCATTTTGAATAGATTTCGATTTCCTGAATCCTTTCGATATAACAAAATCGAAAGAAATACAAAGAATACAGAACGCGCTGATGTTTACTTTGAACTTTTCCTATATTAACACCGGAGAAGGTTTTTGCAGGAGCATCAAAAGCGCGAGCAGCGTCTGAAACAAAAGGCATTTTGATCTGATCCCTTTTTGTTTTCGGCCTTCGATGCGAGCGCGGCCCGGTTTAATACGAATTCAGCGCCGTTCGTGGATCGACAGAGGGCTCATCTTTGCTTCACCGCGCGCCTCTCCTACATTTACCGACAGCGCATAGAAAATATAATATGTATAATATGTAAGCTTATGATGTTTACTTTGTTACATCTTCGGTGTTTCGGTGCTTTTTTTTCGGCGCACGCCCCTTGTCTGCTTGTGGAGCAGGATGATTACGAAAATAATGTTGTTGATAAAGTGTGTTTGTTCTTGTACCCATGTCTAATCCCTTGACGATGGAAGGATATAAATCCATTAAGTTGCATTTTTTGCAAAATACCGAAGAACTCATTTGGAATATTATAACAAATGAATAAATAATTTTTATGGTTAGTAGTCGAAACGATGTTCGAATAAAACTCTGGAGGGGAAAATCTGGGTGGGAATTTATTGAGTTAATCCGCAAAAAACAATTTGTTGTTATGATACGCGTATTATTCTTAATTAACCACGTTTTTACAACGCCGCTTTTACTGCGCCGTGGAGACGTGCACATGGGGGTTGAAATGAGAATTTATGCTTGGCGTAAAAATATTTAAACAAAAACCAACTACTCGAATTGATTTTGCACAAGAAGCAATTATACGAATTTGCCTATTTCTGAAGAGGTTTATCTCTACTTTTAAAGTTTTTTCCATTATTCCAAAACACATTGTTAGACCATTTCAGTTCATACAAAATTCATCCAATCACCGTTTTCATAAAGAAAGTACAATCAACTTAAACGCTGTACTCCTTTCGTTTGCATCATCGATTTCTTTCGAAGTAATTATTTTAATTGCACCATCATCGTGACGGGGATGGAAATAAATATTTGGAAGTCCACTGGACGCGTCTACCTTTACATCGTACTTTGTGTCCGAAAAGCGCTCCGCCGGCGTAAACAATGCACGCACGAAACGATTACGACGTTTTAAAAGCCGCACTGAGGACGACGGTGGCGCAGGCATCGCGTGTTTTCATGGTGGTGGTGGATTAATGGACGACGGGGGAAGAAGCAAAGTACAATTGCTGTGCTGGGTACAAATACACCACAATGCCTTTAAATAACGCCCGAGAATGCTTTTAAATGGCCGCCGTGCACGGTTGATGATATGCACAAGAGGATGCTGATGGCAGACGGACGGACGGACGGACGGGACGGCCGCAAACGGCATGAAACGTACCAGAACGTGACAAACGCGTCAGGATAAAAAGCTCAGCCGCGAAAAGTTGCCGGTGTCTTCCAGCAAATGTCAGCTAATCAAATATGAAACGCGCCTTACGCAAAGAAAGAGAATTTCTATTCATATTTG
>JARJDR010008645.1:0-63265 GCA_030264135.1 Myllaena sp. GC000078 | reverse complement strand
ACGCAGATATGTTATAAAATAAATTACTCGTTTATTTATAAATACATAAAATAAATAACAATATAAATAGCATGTCGGCTTATTCACGCAAGTGTCGTTTGTGTTTGTACAAAATTAAATATGACAAAAAGACATCAGTGTTCGTGATTATAAATATTAGAGTACAAATCGCAAAACAAAACTAGAATAATTAAAATGACTCGATTTTCATGTTTGTACGAAGACATCTCGGATTGTGTTCATTGTTTTTTTGTCCATAAATATTCGAGAAACGCAGACGATAGAAGAAGAAGAGAGGAGTTTGCTAAACAAATGCGTTGAAACAGTGACCAGAAAAATTGGTCCAATTATTTTACAAGGAAAAAATTCGATCGTAATCTAAATTGGTTGGTAGATTCCGATTACTGTGGCGCGTATGCACTGTAGGCCATCTTCTGGGCCTCATCGAAGGACCTCTTGTCCCAGCCGCCGCCGCTACCGCCCGACGACCAGCCGCCACCATGACCGCCACCGCCATGGCCGCCGCCACCACCGCCCTGCTTGGAAGCCAGCAGCTTCTTGATGGCAATGATACCCGAGAGCAGAAGGGCGATCTTGGCGATGATCAGCGCCTTACCGGCCAGCAGGAACAAACCGGCGATGGAGACCGGAATCAAGGTGGCCATCTTGGCGGCAATACCCATCATCATACCGTGCATCATGCCCTTCATCTTCTTGCCGCGACCTGCAATAGTTACAAAAGAGAGCATTTTAGCATTTTGCGCTCGGTGCCAAAGAGGGTGAATCTACCTTCTTCCATCCCAAAGTCTTCAGCCGACAGCTTCGGCAGGGTAACTTGAATGCTCCTCGAACTGACGAAGGCGGTAAGTTTATCCATGAGCATGGTATCGAGGGCGGAATCGCGCGCGTCCGCGGCACGAGGCAAACTCTTCTCCAGCTGCTCCTCGGTGATGGCGTTCTCCGCTGCCGGGTCGGCGGCCGGCGCACCGTCTTCGGCGCGCACCACAGTAACGCCCTCGCCCAGCGTAAACTTATCCATGCGGCCCAGGCGCGTCAGGAAGGTGATGGCCTTCTTCTTCAGGCATGGCGAAAATCCGTCGGCTTTGCTGCACTCGTCGTACACTCGCAGCGCGATCCGCACGCCGGCGTTATCAAAGGTGTCCGTTGCGAGGGCGGCCGAGCACGCGATCGCCAGCACCAGCACACACGTTAAGCGCACCATCATTATTTATTTCTTGCTTCGAGGGGTGGGCGCAGATGCCGCAAACGGGTGTATTAATTATGGAGATGGCTAATAGAGGCACCCGTCGTGTGTTCACTATGCTTGGTGGTGCAATGAGCAACTGATGGCAGCAACGAAGAGTGCCGCCGGTTTTATACTTCGCACTGGCACTGGGTTGGATGGTAATGCCGCCACCATCAAGCGCCTCTTCTACTACTACTACTTCTTCTTCTTCTTCGTTTTCTTCGGCGGCGGCGGCGACGGCAGCGGCGCAACCGTGACCTTTCCCCGGCATGACCCGCGCCACCGCCGTGCTCGCCGCCGCCGGAATGGGAAGGAATGGGAAATTGCCGCCGCTGAGAAAGAGAGACGCGCACCTACACTTCGCATTATTGACACATTTGCCCACTACCCTAGAACATGCCATTGGTGTTTCTCGATGACCCACTTGCGCCGGCGCGCAAGTTCATTGGCTGATCACCTGCTTGGATACTCTTACTGACTTTAACGGACACTGAAGCCGAGACTGAACGCGAAGATCGAATTCAATTTTCAACCGCCGACGAATATTCTCTCGGTAATGATTATCAACGAAAAGAAAATCTCAACAAAAACGCTTCTCTTCTTTATTTGATAACATTTAAAACAAAAACATAGCTGCATTGTAAGGAAATTCGCAATAAATACAGAAAACCAAATGTTCAAAATTCTTGGTTTTGCTACGAGCACATTGTGTTTTCAAATTTTATGCAAGTAACCCGGATCTATTAAGTTTGTGGCAAACATTAGCCTAATGAATAATTAGGCTTTTGTTACGTTAAATTTCCATAAATTTTTAACGCAATCAACTCAAGCTGAAATTTTTAATTATTGTAATGCGAACTTTTTCTTCTCGGCACTGACCGGAATTTGAATAAAATATAATAAATTTGCGCGAGTCGCGTGAGCCGGAAAAACCCATATCTTCATTAGCGGAAAATCGGAACTTTCTCTCTAGCAGCCGACAAACAACAAATAACGCGCATATTTACCATAGATCACGAACATAATTTGCGCGCTGCGTTTTATTGATGCGCTTGTGTTGCGTGCATTGTGCTGCATGGTGAGGAAGAAAAAAACGTCGCTAAACGCAACCAAAACCAATGAGCATACGATACGAAGGAGTAGCACGAAGAGTAGAAATCCAAAGTAAATAATCACTTTTCAATTATCGCGTTTATCACGTTCGTTTATACGCAAACCACACATATCATGATGCGTTCAAGTGCATGCAAGCCATCAACCATTCTTTTGCGCGAAACAGATGAGTTCATTAAGTATTTGGGTCATATATTTGCATGGCCGATTAATTAATATGCGTGCGTAAAATCCATTTCATTACATGCGTGTGCAAATAAAAAGTTAAATGAAAAAGTAAGACAATTACATGTAATGGACAATGTGTTCAGTGCCAATTTGCTAGTGAATAGTGGTTTTCAGTTTGTTTTCAGATAGCCATTTAAATTGTTATCATTACGTGTAATTCAATGTATTTCACTTGTGTTACGGATTACATGAGTGCCTTCCAGCGAAGATTTCTGATTTGTTTGCTCACACGAGAGCTTAAATTACACAACAAACTTAACGCTAACGCCATCTATAAATTTTTATACTGTAAAAACAATATTGTTGTAGCGTGCTACGGTATTTATTAATAATTAATCTATATAATGCTTTCTTTCATTACTTATTAAAAATATTAAAGAATTATTCAGATAAAAAGTCAATAACGGATATTGTTTTGCAAGCATCACATAAGCAGTGCAAACGAGGTGAGTTTGCATTGGCACAGGAGGAGGTCGTTCGTCCTTTCGTGCAAATTAAACCGCCCGCTCCACTGCCATTGTCAAACAGACGCACGCGGTTTGTGTATTTTGCTACTTTCCTAGATGCGCGCTGCATGGCCGGTCTCTCTGTCCACCAAGTGACGGTAAGTGTTTGTCTAATTGTAATTTTATGCATTTCTCTGTCGGACGCCCGACAGGTGGCCGGCCGCTGCGCTGTTGAGCAGGATATGCGTCGCACATTTCTACTTACCACACTTGCCACGCGTACCGATTTATCGTGGTGTGCGCATGCACAGATGAATCTACAAATTGCAAAAGAAACACACCGCGCAAAGTTTCACTCTCTTCGTGTGTTACTCTACTACTCTGCATATCACATATGTCTCGACACTTTCAAAGTGCCAAAGGATAATAAGTACTAATTTATGCTGGCTCATCATTTTTCTGCGCATTTGAGCATAACAAATCAAGGCATTTGGCTTGATCATAATTCACGCATAATTAAAATTAATATTATTCTTCGCAGAATGTACCCATACGCGCCGCGCGTAATGAGCCAACCAGTCAGCCATCGATTGCACTTGAAATCGGCGGTAATTGGATGCGCAATTATTCGGTTTTCAGGATAATACGCTGAGCATACTAAATTACTAAATATACGCGCCTGTAATTAGCACGAATGGAATGTAACGTTACACTGCAAAAGGGGTCGAACGTGTTCATCGTTTCTGAAATAGATTAAAAGATACTTAAATTAAGTATCTTTGTCAAAAACTATATGGCACGCATAGAAACATTTGGCACTAATGTTCGTGCACTTTTTATCTTCGCTCCTCGCACTTCGTCTTTGTATTGTTTTACAGCGCGCGCAGCATTCACATCGTACACAACGTTCGGCGTTGGCGGCTGTTGTAGTCGGAAAACGACTTTCGGGTCCCTAAGTCATAATCGACCTAGATACAGAGGATTCACTCCGGCGCCGATTATGAGGAGCGCACTGCGCCGTTGCTGAGACTGTGTACGGTGTACGGTCTTCTTATAATCTTGACACGATGCATACGTAATAGTCCACGACGGACGCACGGCAATATGGGGCCCACACGACTTTATACATCATATACAGTTTTTAATCATACATTATCTCCACGACCTGAGATGCTTGAGCTAGAGATGCTCAAATATTGTGAGCGACGCAAAAGAAGGAGCTTCGTCCTGATAGTATTTGCATACCAGTGATTATAATAAATACAATACGCGCTGGATATAAAAAACACGCCGCCGATGAATGAATGTAGTAAGATGAGCGCGAGAAACTTATTTATAAAAAAATCGTACCACTAAATGAATAAATAAGTAATTCATTGGCCACAAACGTGCGCGCGCGAAGAGAGAGCGCGCCCGGTTTTTCAGTTATCGATACACACGCAGCCTCTCAGACGAGCGGCATATAAGATTTTACAGTTATAAAATATTCGTGGCGAGACAGCATCGTAAATTAATTGACTGAGAACAAATTTATTAATTCTAATTATTATTGAGTGTAATGTTTGTCATCGTTTCGCCGCGCCGCCCTGACGAAACGATGCGTAAATTTTTGAATTGGTTCATCAGGTCATGCATATTCATTTATCGGATGATGCGCGCTTGTGTTTCCATAGTTCCGCTGCTTCCAAGCATAAGCGCACACGCGCTGCATTGAATTTGCGCACACAAGAGTTGATTCCGGATTATCTCTGAACAATATGTCCTAATCTTATTGCCTTATTGCCTACTTCACACGTCATTATATATCTGTTGCGTTTCATTTTGTATTCGTCGTGAGCATCTTCACATTCTTGCCGGTGATTCGAATGATTTCGCTGCCGCAAAACACAGTCATGGATAATTAGTCCACAACATCTGTACGAGTATATCACGAATTGTGTCCGGTGTAAGCTGGAAATTGTTTAAAATTAAGAGTGAGATGAATGAAAGTCCTTTTATGTTAGTTTATAAAAGACTGCAAACAATGAAGAATGGTGATAATGAGCTATAATGACATAAATTTATTTTGGTGCCAAATTACGTTTTCCCACAGAACATTAATCATGGCACCAAACGTCCTTATATAATTAGCCTTTATGCTGAATAAAACTAACGAAATTGAAGAAGCGGATGTAATCATCATGATCAATAATACGAGAAATTTCTCTCTCAAACGGAGAATCGATTTTATCTTTTCTGCATGGCTTTATTCATGCCCATATTCAACACATGTCTACGCATGAACTTAGTATGATCATTGTCTGGTGGTTTTCTTATTTTATCTCGTTTACACCTACAAGTGAGATTTTCTTCGCTATGGCTGATGAAAAGCAACATGTTGGGATTTTCTTTATTGTCTTTAGCCTCATATGGTTTACATATTCTTCGCAAGACGTTCATTCATTTAATTTTGTTTAACAAACTGCATCTAAAAATTGGTTGCCTGAATGTACATTCCACATCGTTGCCTCTCCAAGATGAAGACCTACTTCACACACACAAAATATCGTATATATTATATGGTTATTTACAAGTAGTTTGCATCCACGTCAAGATGCTGCGTAGGATGAAAGAACCAGAAGAATCTGAAATTTATTATAAAAATCTGCTTATCATAAGTACTTATTTTTAGCGTTAACATTTGCACTAACACAATTAATTAAAACACAATTTTGTGGTAAAACGACAAAAGAACAAGGTTAGTCAACGTGTAATTTGATCACAAGCGAAACAATTAATCCACATTAAGGCAAGGAAATGAATTCGTTAACGTTTACGATGCACCACAACAAGTACGCGAATGGAAATTAATTACCACTTGTTGGTTACATATTCCGTACTGAAGCTTAAATTATGTATGTAAGACGAGATTCGTTTAGCATTTGTGATTATCGCATGCCAATTATTCATAATACACTTACCCATATGGTTATCGAGCTATAACTACAACAAACGCGATCTAAATTAGCCATCGAACACATTGCAATACGAAACCTAGCCAAGCGGCGTCAATTTGTTGCAATAATTATGAAGAAAAAGAAGCGAGAAGAGACAGCACGACATCACACACACTCACACGAAGGTATCGATACGCTGCATCGCATCAGGCCAAAACGGCGTCTGCGGAACTAGGTCTGCACGCTCATGCTACATGCCGAGTGCATGTGTGTATGTATTATGTGCGCCTATGATTGTTGTTGCACTATTGCACATGCATGTGGCGCATGCATTGCGCCCATATGCGCATTAAAATTAAGATTCGCTCTAAAACATTTACCATCCATTTATTTACTTCTGCTCCGGTATTGACCGATGGAAAAAATATAAATGCCCGACAACGTGCTCATCAAAGCGTAGTTCTTGTGCACTTTTCCAGCCACATGCATCCGTTGCACACGACGACGATGGCGGCGTCGACGGTGTACGCAGCAGTAATTTTGGCCATGCTAGTCGCACACATCAGCGCCCAAAACGTCGTCGGCAGTGCGTCGTCGCCATCGCCATCGGACGATGTCAGTGGCAAATTATTGGATACGATGCGGCGAACGTACACCGACTGTGCGACGCGAAGTGACCTCCTCAAATGCTTCAAAGTCAAGGCGTATCGCGTGGCGGAAAGGGCGCTGCACGCCAAGAATCTGGAGATATTCAGCGGCATCGATGTGGTGCGCGTGAAGAACGGCACGCGGCAATCGCGCACCATGCACGAAACGGCCAAAATGAATGAGGACCAACTGCAGGCGCTCGAGAACGATAGCATCAACGACCTACTATGGGATGCCGCATGTGAGTACCAAGTTTGTGCTATTAAATTTTATGTTAAATCATACGCGAATTAATCATTATCGTATGCGATCAGTGGGCAATCAATAAGAAAGCGCGCGCGCGAGAGAAAGAGATGCGATGCGCTGCGGCTTAAATTTATGAATGAGGTGATGCTGGTGATGCTTATGGCCATGAGTAATACATACCTGACATGCTTAAACTACTTTTGCATATTGGCATTCCGGCAGCAGCCAATATTAATTGGCAAATTCCTCCTCATCGCGTCATCATCACCACACGATGTACGGCCGAATGATGTACCCATGCATAAACTGCCTTTCTTTCTCACCGCAGACAACTTCTTGGACACGCATGTGATTAACATAAACCTGCCGAAATTGATCGAGGAAGCGCGCGGCAGGCGGAAGAGGAATCGATTCGCCACACCGTTCCTGGCCGCGTTAGCCGTGAAAGGTATCATCATGTCGATGACCTATAAAAGCATCGCTGTCATAGCGGGCACAGCATTAATTATCGGTACGTGTGCAACATTTGCATTTCTATTCATGCGGTATTGACAATGTCGTAATTGATTTATCCGCATGTAGGCAAAATGGCACTTGTTCTCGCCGCCATTCTCGGCCTGAAGAAATTGGTAAGTGGTGAAAAAGAGAAAACTACGGTCGAAATCGTTAAGCATCCGACGCATTCATCAAGTCACTCGCATACCAGCGCCTTCGAAGACGGTGAAGGTCACTACAGGCGATCCATACCCACCGACGAAGAGATGATGATATTGGACAATATCACCAGAGACTCGTATTTAAATTAATCTTCCTTCACATGTGCGGATTACACTCAGAAATTTAATTTAGAAAACGAACTGTTAATATTTAATTATTATTTATTTTACTTAACGTATTAGATATTTATTTATTTATTTTTAATAATTAATTGTTATGCGATGTGTAACTATATGCAAATATTATTTATTGACTATTTACCTGTGTTAAACGTTTTGTTTCAATAAGCATTACAATGTGCAAATAAACTTGTTTAAAATTCTTCATTGTATACACAACAAAATTATCTGTTATAAAATTAACTAACGTTGTATTATTTCATGTAATATAATTTATTGTTTAGTTTTATTAGAATTGTTGGTAAGTTACTAATAAACTTTAATAAAAATATTTTAAAACTCTATCAAATACATCACAAATACGACGAAATAAATTGAAGAGTTACAAAGAAATTTAAATACTCTAAAAGTATGGCACAGGATATGCCAAAGAACAGCGAAATTTATTGGAAGTCGATTCCAATCGTACTCGTATAGTTCTAGCTGACATACACCAAGCTAGAATCAACGATTATGGTCATGCAGGAATCAAGTAGGAAAGACGAGAGAATCTTCTTCTAGGTCGCAAATTTCTCACCAGTTTTTTCAACTTTCACTCGACGGCCGCCGCCGCCGCACCGTGCGGTATACTCTCTCGCCACTCTTCTTCGCCGCAACGCCAATTTCGTAGGGTACCTTTATATCCAAAACGTGTACAATCAGTTTCGACGATTTGTGAGCGCATTCCTTTTAGAGCCTCACGCCGCCGCGTCTTCATCGAATGTAAGTAAGTGCGCGCACACCATGTGCTGTGCCGTGATATTATTGTCCTATTTAAAACCATGTAGAAGTGAAGAACATCGGTTTCTTGTTGCGTGCCTTATTATATGCCGACTTTGAGGCTCCTAGCCTTGCCATTGCTCTGCATGTCCACCAAGAGATGTAATGTGAAATTAAGTAGTTTATGGATCTGCAATAAATTGAGAGGATTAATTCCCACATTTATCGATTGCGCTACTATAAAAATACTCAGCAAATTGTTGCAGATTGAATATAAGTAGTTATTTAGAAAAAATGGTTGAGTGCCGATTGGAATCTTCACGCAAAACCATAAATCGCATTCAATTAGACTAAAAGGTTACGCTCACGTTTAAATAAATAGTTAAATCATACACAAAAGCCTTTTGTTGTAATGCTCATGCTCATATTAAACTGTAACAGCTCGAAGTGCGACGGCACCCATCCGTCGAGCACGGCGAAACGGTGTCGACGCGTTGGAGCACTTCAAATGTGAGTCGGTAGCACGTCAAGTTGTATGCTAGTGCGCGGCGCATCGCTGTCTAAGAAGACCATCAGCAAGAGATGTTGCTAACTAGAGCGGAAACTCCAAGCGATTATACATAATCTGGACATTAGTCTTGTAATAGTGGTTTTTGTACCTTGTGGCGTCTTCCTCTCTGTTTGCCGTCCGCTCTCGATGTTATACATGTTTAATACGTTTAGGTAACGTTGCATAATTTTGGTTTCACCTATCGAGATATTTCGCATATGGAAGAGAGTAGTAAGAGTCGCAAATGATGGTCAATTATTTATACAAAAACAAATTGATGATGGAATGTACTTTCATTTAAGTGATCTATACTATCATTAATATTGAAAATTTAAATAATTCTTGGATTTTTAATAAAACTAGCAAATACGAGTTTAGACAATTTCATTTATTTCAAGCAATGCATCCAGCAGAAATTCAACAAAAATCTCAATTAACATCCATTAATTCCATGTACTTACTTAACAGTTAAATAAATAAATATAATATAATAAATATGAGTAATAACTAGGAAGAGAATTATTATGTCTCACTGTTTGCATCCAGACTAATTGCAATCAACTTAATTAAGGCACTATAAGAAGAGACGCTATAAAATAACAACACACTTCTTCTGTTTTTCACTATCTATAGTGATGGATGCTCATTTTCTTTTGCTTATTCATTGGAGGTAGGTTTCTTTTGTTTTAAGTTTGATTTGTTGTTTTGTACTTGTTAGCGATGTGGTGATTGTTGTTGTTGTTGTTGTTCTTGTTCTTGTTTATTCTTGTTGACTATGTGAAATGTAGATGATCGGTGTTGTACTAAGCATAAGTACGTTCGTACGTATACGTTTCGTATAAGATTATGATCAAGATTAAGAGTTTCGCACAATGGGAAGCGAGTTACGACCAGGAACTACTCGAACCTAAAACAGATATAATTCCCAATTAGAAGCAAGACTGAATCACTGGCTTAGACTTTACATATGAAATTATTTGAGTAAGTAATTGCTAAGTTTGCTACATAAATGTTAAATTGTGCTAATTTTAGTAACTTTCTTCGTTATTTAGAGAAACGTCTTTGTTAATATTGCGACAAATTTTGTTAGTAACTTGATTAAATAAATGATTTTCTTTTTGTTTTGTATTTTCTTTTATTTTAAAATTTTTTCTTGTTGAGCATTGCGTTTTGAAAGCAATACATTTTACAATAATTGAGCCGGTTAAAATATTATGGCTCATTTATAAATAAATTCACAATATTTATACTTTGGTTATTGTCTAGATTAATAAATTACTAAAATAGTTTAATGCCGAATAACGTATGACTTTGACTTTGGTAATAATGTTTCGCTTGGAGCGTGCTAATAAAGATTGAACTTGAACGGCCTGCCTCTTGCCCCATACGTCATGAGTGCAAAGTAAAGTATTTTTAAGAACACGACGCTGGAAGTTGCCTTAAAGAATCCAGCGATTCCAACGAATTTTTTGATTATTATTCCACCCATCGCCAGACCACCCAGTAGTAGCAAACTTTTGCTAAGTTCAACGTCACCTAAACAATACAAATGCTCTGTAGTATCATTCAAGACCTAGCCGCGATAGATTTTGAGTTAGTTATTGAGAGCGTTCTGGATGGAACACTGGGGGCTGGTCTCAGATGGTGTGCATCTACTGCAGAGATACCATTTTCAATTAATTAATCATTAAAACGTATACGACAATTTACGAACGAACAAATGAGATTAGATAACTATTCAAATAGCTGTGTATGTGCTCGAGTGTATGTGTTTGACCTATGTTAATGCAGTGTGTATTGGGGGCGTGTTACCGTTTAGTACGTGTAATTGTCGGTGACCTCTTGTGGAACGTGTGCCCGATAAGGGTTACTCTCGGTCTCCTCGCCAACGATACTTCTATGCCATCCCCCTTGGGTATGACCACCGTATCCACCGGTCTCCGCCCCGCCGGCGTACACTACGTGCGCGGACTCACCTCCGCCGCTGCCTCCAGCCAACTTCTTGAAACCGATCACCGTCGAGAGCATCAGCGCCAGCTTCGCCAGCAGCAGCGCGGCGCCCGCCATGAACGCGATCTTGCCCATGAACATCTGCGCCATCATGCCGGCCATTGCCAGGCCGCCCATCATCAACAAGCCATTTCGATGTCTGTCTTTCTTGCCCCTGCCTGCAAAAATGAACAATAAGCGAACTTAGTCATTGCATCCCGCTGTCTACTCATTCAACTTACCTTCGACAATGTTGCCCAAATGGATCTTAATGGTCCTAGAACCCAAGTACTCTTCGATCTTATCGTAGAGCATGTCGTTGAGCTTGAGACTGCGCTCTTTGATGTCACGCGGCAGCAGCGCTTCGTCCGGACTGAATTCGGGCTTGTAATTGGGATCCTTGACGATATCGACGACTCCATACAGCGTCACCGGCTTGTCACTGAGGATGGTATCGTTGAGCGCGTCCAGCGCACGCTCCTTGAGGCACACCATTGATCCCTCTTTGGCGAGGCACTCACGAAGCTTCTTGAGTGTCACCGACACATCCTCCGTCGCCGCCAATTGCACTAAACACCAAACCAACGCGAGTCCCTTTAGTAAGCTGCACATCTTGCTGGCGAGACACTTGAAACGGAAATGTACTTAGACAACAAGCGTCCAAGTTCTTTTATATATTTTTTTCGTGTCCACGCACTGCGAAGCGTATCATCTGTAACAGCTCGACTACGAAAAATTACACACGAATTCACCAGAGCCGCGGAAGTATAACATTTTCGTTGTGACGGTGTCTGTGTGGGTTTGTTGTGCTTTACAGTTTGCCCATATATTTTTAATATTACTCTATTACTATTTTTTAAACTATAATAACACGGCTCCAACCATTTAAATTCGTCGTTATGCTTCCGAGATTAGAGGGCAATCTCTATGTCTCCTTTTGCCGCATTTATTCGTGTTACCGTTTTTGCGACGTTACGACATATACACATGCAGGTTTGTGGACCATGTTATTAGATGTGCGTATACGTGTTTATTGAATTCTTATGACGCAAATAATAGTCCCAAAATCAGAGCGCACCAAGTGATACATTTGGCTGCGCTAAAAATTGTTCAATTCATACAAATTTATTCGAACGTATTAATGCTACCACATATGAAAGCTATAATAATGAATTTGTGAACCGGTATTCTAAGAACAATTAAATATACAAAAATCAAAAAGTAATGTAAAAGAAACTGTACATCTAATTGAATTTCAGATTTCGTTCGTTATTTTGATATACGCTCGCTGATGAAATTAATTGCTCGAATCTTGTTCGTCAGCGAAGAACAACAAGAACGCGTTGTAGGTGTGCCGTCTTCCGTCGATTTACGCTTTTCATTAGATGCGCTTTCGGGTGATGTAATTAATCTTAATTATGAAATTTATTTACATTTTGTAATTGGGAATTGAAATGAAGTTTTACGTTCATAAGTGCTTGTTAGTTAGCCGTGCCGGATATAATTGATGTGGAAGTTCGAATTACGATGAACATTAAATGCGAACACATTGTTTCATGTCACTGCGCTGCTAACGCTGCAATAGAATAACGGATATTTGCACAATCAAGCTAGATCAATTGATCCTGTCCTGTCAAGAACCAAATCAAGGAATCTTTTTGTAAGTATTTAAAATCAATTATTGAAAATTATTGACAAACCAAAATTGAATATAATTAAGGAATATTTATCTAAAAATATCTACAAATATTATTATAACTAAACGAAAAACATCGAATTATTTTATACCATTAGAAAACTACTTTCAAATCACTGCAAAATATATCACCAACCAAAAAGCAGCAAGTATATAAAATTGTTGGCGGCAAGATTAAAATTCTCCCGCAGACAGCTGAAAACAAGGCGCAGATGAGGAAAAAAAGCATTAAATGAAGAAGATGTATTCAACGATAAAACATATTCAAAAGTATTCAACAGATGCGACCTGAATTTATAAAAAGCCTCCGGGCTGTCTACAGCACAGTTTCCCTTCTTCTCAACTTTCTACCGCGCGCCATCCGCGAAGACGATGCCGTTGGTTGGCGCTGCGGTTTGCCTCACTGCCGAGCGCTAAAACGTTTTCGTGTTAAAGACCAACCGAAGGAGTCAAGTTCAACGTCGACGTCGACGCCGCCATCAAATTGACTGTGAAGAGTCAAGTTTCTACCAAGGCAATAGGTTTAGGTGAGTGTGTGTTTGATGTCATGCACGCACACACAGATTTACCAATGTTAAATAATTAAAATGAGCAACAATTCAAAGTGCGCACGTAAGCCACGCTTACATGCATCCTGCATCCCATGCTTTATGAACTGGATCATCGGCTTCGGCTTCGACGTCAGCGTCAGCGTTCGATATATCACAAAGCAGGCCAGCATGTGAAACGTCTTTGCAGATTAAATCTCCGCATGATGAAAAAGACGGCTTTAATTTGCTTTTACATCAAATTCAACGTCGATAATACCGATATGGATCATGTATTTCGTATAAAGCGTATTTTTAAGATGCAACAATGGAAAGAATACATAAATTATTGTATTTTCTGGTTACATCAAATGATACTTTATAAATAGTGTCCATTTATTTAAATGTACATTGTTAGCAATTTAGATATTCCTTTTGTTGCAATGCAGGAAGTTTTGACGTACCTACAGGAAAAGTGAATCTGCTTCGCGATGCGTGGACACTGTTTTTCTGTGTCTTTCGATAATGCCACTTCCTTTATGACAGTAACCAAGGACTTTGTTCGGTCAGTGTGTCGCACTATTCAGCTTGTTGTTACCGGCGCTGAATAGACAGACATGTAAACATTAGCGGTTTAATTTGAGAAAGTGTAACAGCTCTTCATGCATGCGAAGTGAACATGAACCGTTCGCCGATCGGAAGTCAACTCTGTAAGCACATTAAAGAGTAACAAAAAACGATTCAAACTCCTAAAACTATTATCGCCTCTCTATAAGTCACTATACATAGTTCAAGATCCGTGAGCGAAAGAATCTTTGTGAAAGTATTGCTCATGATTTAGTAGTACGAATCAACGGCCGGACAGTTTATCATATTATAATGTCTCATTCATACATACATTACTCCTATTTAATTATTACTCGTAAGATCCGTTAAAGTTCAAACACCCCACGAGCTATAGAAAACTGAGACAATTTACGCTCAGTAATTTATTCATATTTTCACATGATGAAAGCAAACCTGATTTGTGGCGTACTTATGCGTACATCATAGATGCTGCAAAGTATAAATCTGCATCGGCAATGGGCGAAACGAAATGAAAAGCGATATTGCAAAAGAACGATTCGTAAATTAATGACTCTTTCACTTGCATAGCTTTCATTACGACGATTAAATTTATATCGACCCATAATGGGATGCAATGTTACCAGCGCGGTTGTGTAAAATGTAAAATCATTCTGCTTAGCGCAGATAATCTGGAGCGCGCGATTCGCTGCAGATAGGCGGTGCCCACTACACAAACACATTGATATTCATTCATTACCATTCGTACGCGTTTACCTTTTGCATATCATGCAGCGTTTTTTGTTTTGCTGGCGAACGCTAATCGAAAATTATAGTATTAGTATATGCAATACGATCGAGAGTAAAAGCTGATCCACTTCTGCGCTACGATTTTTTACCAATCGCCATAACACTTAACGCGTTATAGTTATAGGTATAGGTATACAAATGCATAGCAATGAGTATGAAAGTGTAAATATTTTACTATCACCGAAGACATTGAACTTGACCGATCTCACTGCATATTAATAGAATGGAAATGAGTGCTATTAAAAACGAACTGATTTTGTTTTTAGCCATTTAGCGAATTAATCCATTAATGTTAATCAATTACAATAATTTTATGCTATTTTTATCATTTTAAATATTACCAGCCATTTTATGACAAGAAAAATTGCTATCACAGTTATTTGGCCGCACCTGTAATAGATGAAGGCAAAGTTTAATCTATAGACGTTTTGAGGATGTTCATAGATACTACTCTAACAACTACTTGAACATTATCCAAATATTTATGGTATTCGATATCCTTAATGGAATTTTGATTTATTATAGCAAGATACAGTTGATGACATTGACTTTGGTGTGTCCATTTCTGGCGAATAATGATAATAATTGCGCCCGTGACTTATTATATGGCGCGCTGCAAAATAATTAAGCGTACGGTACCCAAACCGCACGGATTATTTAAGTTACTAGTCCATACACGATGACATTTTCATTACGAATTTCATATTCACCTAGTTTTTTGTTTCATACAGCGTCGACTGCGTCGACTGCAAGCGCACACTTACATACTTACCTGTTCCGTTTGAGCATGCGTGAACATTGTATATCAAGGCGTAACGTACCGGTGTGTCCGCACAATTCGTCGCAGGTAATATCCGTGGCGAAATTCGCTGCTTTGTGGCTCACGCCAACGAAGAAAGCAAATCGCATCATATACTACATAATTTTAAGGACAAAATAAAAGAGCCCGCCGGCCTGCGCCGCACGCAACACAATTATCTCCGCGTGTGAGTAATCACATGACGCAAGAGGAGTAATCTTCGAGGCGTTCGTCGCGCCGCGCAGCATCGCGTGCGCACGTAGAGATTTTATTACTTACGCGAGAATTGGCGTCGCGTCGCATCGCGTGCAGGAAGTACACAATTACTGCATGTTTATTGTTTACGAAATTACACGTCTGTTCAATACATTCAAATTTTATTAAGTACAGCGTTGGTCATTGTCGTCAGACTGACACATTACCATTAAATAACTATGAGCTATGAGGTACTAGGCGTTATTATTATGCGTTGGCCGACAAATGCAATAAATTATTCAGCACAAAACTGCATCGACCATGCCAGAGCCACGTTCTTCAGTTCTTCTTCTTCTTGTCGTTATCGCTCCAAGCGAAATTCCTTCCTTCCTTCTTCTCCTCGCGCTTCGCGAACGCCTGCTGCAGTTCGGCATCATAGAGGCGCAATTGGTCGTCGGCGGCGGCGTACACCGGCTGTGGTTGGGCATTGCTGGACCTATATGTCTCGTGGTACTCTTCGTCGGGTAGCCTTTAATTACAAATATGGGTCAATGGACGAGTGACGAACGATGGAATGAGGACGTGAGAACGTGCGTCCAGCGGGCGGTCCCAACGCCGATTCGACGAATCGATTTTGACAAGCGTGCGCCCGCAAAAAACAAGCAAACGAAAAGAGAGAAGGAAAAATTAATTTCACTTCCTATGCTTATTCACCGAGTGCATCATTATCTTGTTTAAAATATTCTTTTCATTAGGTAATTACGCAGTGCATTATTATCAAATATCCGGCCTCAATTTGGGTGCAACGGCGAAAGCCTGGCAGTTGGCAGTACCTGTATGAATGCTGATGACCGCCGTAACTCGCGCCGCCGTACGTCGGCTGATAACCGTACGGATGCGACGCCGGTGATGGATATTGCGTAAAGAGCAGAGAGCTTAAGCTGAATGCGCTGCTGATGACCAGCGCGATTTTGCTCAGGACGAGCGCCTTTTTTGCAATGAGCGCAATTAGTCCGAAGATCACCGGAATCAGCGTCGCAATGTTGAACTTGAAGCCCAGCAGCAGCGGCACGAGGAATTGTCGGGCCAGAATGCGTCCTACAATTATAAATGGATTTGTCATTATGAATCTTCATCAATCATCCGTGGCGCACGAAAATCTTGGCAAGAAATTCCAATGTCAAGAGGTTGAATGAAGGCGGGGATCGAATAACTGTGGTTTTTATGTTAATACCAGTAACGCATTTTTTATTCATCTCTGATACGCGTTGCGTAACACACCAAATCATATTCGAAGTGATACCTCGCATTTTGCGTGCCACATAGCATTTATCTGATTTCACAGTCGTTTATTTTCTGTCGCCTACTCCCAAAAAAAAAATAAACAACAGTTATATCGGATAAAACATTGACATCGTTAGTCAGGATCAGGATAGTCATAAATGTTATCAGCGATTATGCAATCGCGGCAGTAAAACCAAGTCGGCTGCATCGAAGCGTTGCGTTGTGGGCGACCCAGTTTTAACGATGCACCGAAACCTTCGAGGACCCTGACTTACTCGTAAATACCTAACTGGTTGGCAGCAATTCACCTGCGGCCGTGGCTGGGGCGGGGCGGGTTTTGTAACTGTTGGGTTCGTGTGCTATTCGGTCGTCGGCATCACCGACTCACGCGCCACACGCAGCGCTCCTTTGAGCGCCTTGAGGTCGGTGGGCCTTGACACTGTGACTGAGATTCGATTTTTCCCCGGCGCGGCGTGCCGTTGAATATTTATGCGTGAATTTGAATTGACCGTGAATAAGGACAAGGTTATGGCCGTATACGAATGGCATCAAATGTATCTGCTATGCGGCGGCGCGCGCCTGCGTGTGTAAATAAAATCGATTGATCCTCACCTCACGGCCATGAGAAGAAATGCTTTGGCCGCACCGAAATTTCATTCTCAACGCTGGCATGCGCCACTTGCGGCTCCATGCCAGCAGCATACGTGCGCATCTGCCGCTTGCGTTGTTTTCGTTTATAAATTCTCGCGAAGCATATTGTATGATAATTGATTATCGTACGAACCGTTAGCTTGAATGCACCCGGATGGTGTCAACAAGGTGTGCCATGCCGCATGGCATTAGGTAAAAACACCTTGTTCATCAGCTAATCAGCGATTTGTAAATACGGTGATGTATTGGATAAAAATTCACTCCTAATCGAAGCAAGAAATAACATACTTTCGCAACTAATTATTTCATAGCGGGAAAATGCAATGGCGCGCGCATCACGAAAGAAATTTAATCATTTTTCTTGTTCCCATCGTTCTGACGCGTACAAATTGTATCATTATCGTTCAAACAATATTAATCACAAAAGCAGTCTATTACTGCAACATCATTATCTATGTGTGGCGTTCTCGTTGTTTTGCTGGATATGCCTAGTTGAATATTATTTTGCGCGGAAGATGTAGTTATCAATGTGCCTATTTCAGGTGCTCAACAAAAACCTATAAACGTTCGGAAATGAGTTTTGCGCTGAAGCAGTTTGATTTTTTTAACAAACTGAGAGAGGAAAAAACGGAATAACAATAATAGCGGCCGCATTCACACGACAGCATCTTTCAAGATGATCACGCCGAACAATAAGCATTCTTCAGAACGATAGCAAAAATAATTTACAACAAATCTCCGCCTAATTATAAATTTATAAATTAGAATATCTACATAAAATTACGCTGGAATATTATATATGTTGGACATTATCCTTATATTAAACCTAGCCAACCAATTAGAAGTCTTGCAAAGCAGGTAAAGTAATTAAATCAAAGTTTTTCTCTGTTACAGTTAGATTTAACAGTGCTTTGTATTTTTAAATATATATTATTTATAGCAAGTCATGTGCATGGACGCTTCGCGCAATTACGATGCCCATTTCCGAAAATTATGTAATTGGCTATATTTATAAGCAATTAAGAATTACCAATGGTATAATGAAATCTTATTTCATTAACCACTTAATGAATACGCGTTGTAGCGAAGAGTTTGCAGAAGATAATATTTATCAAGCATTAAATCACATCACTATCTCAAAATAGCTATTTAGCAACTTGGAGTAGCTCTTAACGTCTTTTGTTGAAGTCCGAATGTCTAGTTGTAAAAGTAAATAAACGAAACGATGCGTAAAGTAACACAAAGTAGTTTTATTAGCAACACGCGCGAGCCATCTAACGAACGCATTTAGATTTAGCTATGTTTGGCGCGATGAGCGTGCTCATCCTTAGAGCGGTAGAAAATTCAACTCGTCCTGGCAGTACGGTTCTTGCGCGCAACACCAGATAGCGCTGACAACACGTTTGGAAAACTTTCGCTCCTTGCTTACCTGTCGATGCCTCCTTTAACGAATGCTGTTGGTATGCATGATGTTGATCCATTGCGAATTCGAGCGTTCCTCCGACACCGCCCGGTGCGATGCGCATCATTAAACCCGGATACACAAAGCCCATATCCCATTTCATGGTACGTGTTTGGAAGATTTGCCCCCAAGAATCAACGACCGACCTAAAAATGATTAAATTTGCCGCTGATTGATTTTATATAAGGTAAATTGTATTGTGTATTCCAGTCTAACGATCAGGGTCGTATCGGAAATGATGGAAATATGTTATATAAAATATGATACACACATTGGAGGATGTTGTTATTTCCGGCACGCATCGCTGCACGGAACAACGATAACGCGCGTGCAAACAAGTTGCCAATACATGGCACTTGGAGGGATCAATCATTGTCAATGAACAGCAAGAACATACGAATATATACGAATAATATATGATCGCAATTTACTCGCATTTATTTTTGAGATTTCAATTTACATTACTTACCGAAAATCATTGGGATCACTTTCACTCACAACACTATATCCATCCCGATACATTTTCTCATCGCGCGTGAACGTGAGCCCATCAACAAGGGCGAATTCCGGTGCGCTATCAAACGATTGCAATTGCGTTAGGGCTCCGTATCCGATGCAATAACCGAGCATCCCGTGTGGCTGCGACAACAAACAATCCTTGAACGCATTTTCCGGCGATGCATTGTTATACACGGCGCCATTAATGCACAGCAGTGAAATGGTGATTATATACGCAGTGGTTGCGGTTGCGATCCAACGTGTTGACATTTTCGCGGCCGACAAAACGGCTCAGCGCCCACACGCCGACTTTTATATGCAAGAGATCGTTTTTCGCCTGGTGCTTCTCTCCACCCAGCCCAAACAATAGCGGCGTTGGCAAACAGCGCATTACGTCTTCACCTCCCCTTTTGTCTGCGGATGCTCTCCACCACCTTCGTTCGCGAAAGAGTGAAAGTCTTCTTTTGTGATTAATTGGAGCGAATTTGATGAAAATTCGCATCTTTGTTTGGTGAGATAATTATCAAGGTTCATGCCGTCAATGCACCGTGAAGCAAAACGGTATGTGTGCATGCCAAAGAATACGTGTCTGGCTGACAATGAGCGTAAGAAGTGTATGTATATGAAGGATACAATGCGTGTTACAAATGAGCGATTTTGTTACGATTGCTGCAGATTGCTTGGAACACAATAGAATTGCTTTCTCTTTCGCGAAGTATTTATATGCTTATTTCTCTGTCAGTCATCTTTGCAGACGGTGTGTTTCCTACATCATTTATTTATACGCTTCTTTTGCTACTGTTTGAACTTCAATTAATTCGTTCGGGGCCGAAATTGCACACAAAAAGTTTATTTGCAAATCTACCAAAAAGTGAAACTTTGTGAATGTTTTTGTTTAAACGGAATAAATTGAAGGTTTCATTTCACTGCAAATATGTACAATATGTACAATCACTAAGTAGTTTAAAATGACTACTTTAATATAGTTTAATACGCATTTGTTTTATTAAATTCAATTAACATGTATTACAAGCTATGTATTTCGCCATTGAACACATGCATTGTGTGCTCCAGTTTAATTGACGCTTCGACGAATCGGAAAAATAACCATTTTATTTATTGCGGCGTTGCTTCCTTCTACGAACGACGACGCAATGCGCACGCATGGAAAAACGCGGCGCATCTTTAAAGACTATAATAAATCGATAACTGTATACCGTTCAGATGTGCATCGGGCCCCGGCTGCATTTTCTAGTTGAATGAGGAGCATATGTCGAATGTGCCATTTACAAGTTTAACCGTAAAGCGTATAGGCCGATAAACACCAAACCGGCAACGATTCATTGGGCTGCTGCTGCTGCATGTGTGCAAGAAGCCGCACAGCCACACAGCCATGTAAAGAAGGTAAATAAAACATTGTACTAGATAGTCGCGAATGGTCCTCGACTTCTTGCATGCATGGTTCTCCTCTCCATGCCGCCGTTTAGCCGCGTTTAAAGCGGCTCGCTCGCTTTCCGCGTGCGACAAGGATGCGCGCAGAAATTGATACCCACCATCGGTGCAGTGCGGTGCACCGGGACCATAAGCACATAGAAGGAAAAACTAGTCTCCGATCCATCGTGTATGGTAAACAAAACGCACTAGCGCGAATTCCAGATATAACAAGGACCGGACGGTCAGTCGCGACCTCAGTGCATGTTCATTCTTCCCGTGATCAGCGCCGCGAACGATACACACGACTCCTCTTTTGCTCTTTGTGCCCGACATGTTGCGCCTTATCAAGTGCGCCGTGCTGTGCGCGGTTGTGATCGGTGTTGCGCTGCAAGCGCACGCGTCGGAAAATGACCTCTTCGAGGAGACGGTCCACGCCATTGAGGATTGTCGCGATAATCCGGTGACGCTTTGCATCAAGGTAAGTTTTCGTCCGATTTGCGGTGAGTTTAACTGAACTTGTTGGAATTTTCGTTTGCAGGAGCGCGCCCTGAAAATAATGGAAAGTCTACCAAGCGAATATGATTTCGGTGGCGGGCTGGTGATGCGACCAACGGCGGGCGCACAACGTTCAGCGCGCTTCTTCAGCTTCAACGCGCTACCCGTCGAGTCGGGGGCGCGCGAACAAAAGGTCGATCAGGTGCTGATGGATCGCATTGTCGATTATCTCAGCTCGCATTCGTTTCAATTCAAAGTGCCCGAGGATACGATTCGCGAATTTAAGCGCTCCTTGGACGAGGCGGACGCGCAACTCGAGGAGTACGAAGAGGACGATGTTGAGTCGGTTGGCGAAGGTTAGACATATTTCACTGCCACTTGCGCGCGCGTGTGAAATTAATGCTCGAATTAATTTTTCTGCGCAGGCCGTAAGAAGAAGAAGAAAATGCTGCCCATTTTGCTGCTCCTCAAGATGAAAGCCGCTGCAGCCGGTGCCATAATGTTGAAGATGATTGCGCTGTTGGCGTTTAAAGCATTAGTGATTGCGAAAATCGCGCTCCTCCTCGCGTCCATCATTGCGCTGAAGAAGTTGGTGGATCACAAGCATCACCATGCGCCGAGCTACGAAGTGATCGCGGCGCATCCGTACGAGGATCATGGGCACTCGTTCGATCGCTCCTTCGACACCTCCGAGCTTCCGTACCGCGCCTATGCGCCGGAGCACATTAAATAAATTGTATCGTATTTGCTGATTTGGTTGATCGCAAGTGTCGTTCGTTGGAAGCAAAATCATGGTGTGGGCCAAGTTTATGCAACATAACAATATTTCATTCAGGAAGACAAACTGGAAGAGCGTTTCTAGTCAAATACAATTTGTGCAATTCATTCGGAAGAAATTTATTTGTTTTTTGTCGACTTGCTAAAATTACTTAATTACTACATTATTGTCTAAGTATTACTTGTTCACTAGTTGCTAGTATTTATTTTCTACATTTATTATTTATTTATTACGTTTATTGTTATTTGTTATTTCAACTGTTATCAACATCAATATTTATGGTAGAACTGTAAGTTAACATTTTCTGACTTAGACTAGTTCAATGTTAAATGTGTTAAATGTAACATGATTGATGTTTGTTCTTTTTTGATTAAAAGCCTCGAGTTGAACACTTTTGTTTCACTAACCCGTTAGCTGAGTGAACCAGTGTCCAATAAACTAGTTCTTTTGCAGTAGACATGCTTGGATTGGAATTATTGCCGTACATAGTGCGCATCAATATCCTCAATAAAAGTGCACAGAGTGCGGTACTTAGTCGCAATGATCGGCACAGCATGCATAATGTATGTATGCAAATCGTGGTGGTTTCCGCCAAGTTTCTTTTATTTTATTGTCGTTCTTATATTCCAATTGAACGCATCCTTTAATATAGGCGAAGCGACAAACTTCTTTGTAGGCGCTTTGTCTAACATTTGTCTGTTCAATAATGCGCGGAAAAATGTAATGCGTATCTGAAAGCTCAGTTTTGCTCTCGCGGCAACAATTATCTGAATACAGTTTGCACAACCGGTGTTCATCACGTTAATTGGTACCTATTTACTTTATAATATAGAGCATACTCGACGATTATCGCATTATACGCGTTTACTCCGGCAATCATTTCCTGTTTAGTGAACTAAAACCCACATTTCCTTTGATTTCTGATGTATTGAAGAATAATTTATAATTATGTATAATGTCTATAAAAACTAAATGCATAGCAACTAAAACTACTTCAATTGTATATTTAAATATGAAAGCAATAAAAATTATAAATATTTATGCAGTGATTATGCAGTACTTGACACATTTAAAACAGAAGTACAATGTCAAAGTTATGATTGTTATTAGCTTAAAGTGGTAGTTGCTATCTTTTTCGAAACGCATAAAGAACAATAGCGTTGGGCAAGGAATTCAGATTGAATGGGGACCATCCGCATGTACGTAGTATATAGTTTGTGACGCTCTACATATCAAGTGGACAATATTTCACTTTTAAAACTACAATCACACACACATAAACCGTCGATAGGATCTGCGTTGACATTTGCATGTGTTTTGCAGTGTGTTTGTCAACGAGGTAATCGGCGAAGCAAGCAGTGAATGTTAAGCAGCTTATGGAAGCAGAAAATACCGTTTAATATATGACGCCATAAATTCTCACAATTTTTTTTGTACAAAACAAATATTTTCAAATAACTGTTTAATAAGTGTAGGTGGTCTTCTTCTTCTGCTGGAGAAAATGGAATCCCTTGAGCGGGAAATTGATTAATCACTAGACGGCATAGATATTCTCCCATACACATCACAATTTAAAATTGTTATAATATTCCACCTTATTAAACACAACTTCGATAGCTTGTACCATACTCGCGGTTACTAAATTGTATTAAGCGTAATTACGTGCTACGAAACTACATAAACACTATATTTAGCAGCTCGTAGTTTGTGCATCGTAGCATATGATTAAAATTAATTCGATTAAGTTTCTTGTTGATTAAGTATTTATGGCACTAAACACATGCAAGGCTTGTCTAAGGATTATTGTTGATACTGTAATTGAAGGAAGATATTCAAATCAAGATTTATTTGCACTAAATTATAACAGTCATATTTTATTATTAAACTGCCAATATATAGATAATAAACTTATCAACTAGGCTATATGATATTTATTAGCTACTTACTTGGTTGTAAATATTATAAATGCAGATATAAAAATAAGAAGCACAATTTATATAATAAATTAACTGCAGTATTGTGCAGAGATTTTATCACGTACATGAACTTGATACAATTACAGAAAATCATTGAGTTATGGGATTAGCAATTGGAGGCACTCAGTGAGCGATTTCTTGCTCCAATTATCACTCGTTACACTTGTCTTCATTTCTCATCCATAGCCTGATAGATTTTATCGACATTGCATCGTTCCTAAACCGAATAGTTATAAAAAATAATTGCAACAATTTACAGAAATTCTGTTCCTGTATCATATTCAATATGTCTGTGAAATATAGTTATTAACAATTATTTGTATTATACGTAACTGAATATCAATGCTTTATAAGTCAGCACATGATAAAGATATATTCATCTTTAATTACAATAATGTTTTACGCATAAAATATATCGTGGTACAGTAAAGCCATAAATTAAGCGATTTTCTCAACGGCATTTTGCGCATCTTCGTGCGCAGCGAAAAAATGCAATTCAAATTAAAACAACGGACTGCATCGACATAATGGCACACATACCTCTTGAGACGCGTATAATGAAGCAATGTTAACGTACTGGTTAGCTAATAACAATGCACTTCTCGTGACTGACCATATGCTGGGCGCTAAATAAAACGTTGGAGAGCACCGCGGACACGTATGACATACAAAGGAAATACATAAAAACACATTTATGAAGACTCTTATTCAATTCTTTATTAGTTCAGTACTTAGGGTAAATTATAGTAAAATTACAGTTAAAAAAGTCTTTTGTTTTGTGACGCAGCTGAGGCGTCCATTCATTCGTTACTTTCGTCATTTTGCGATGCGATACAAAATAATTTAAATTAAATAAATAAATATTGCAAATTTAAATCGAGATGTGCGCGAAGACGACTTGCTTAGCTCGCCGGTTTGGGTGCGTACGCGCTATACGCGAGGTTCTGTGCTTCCTCCTTGTAGGTGCGTCCCCAGCCGCTGCCATGGCCACCGGAAACGACCACCTCGTGGCCGGACTCGTGGCTGCCGCCGCCTCCCAGCAGCTTCTTGATGCCGATGATGCCAGCGAGGACGAGCGCCAGTTTAGAGACGATCAACGCCTTGCCGGCGAGCAGAGCCAACGCGCCCAACGCCAAGGGAACCAAGGTTCCTCCAAGGATCAGAGGGATGAGCAGCATACCGCTCATCTTCTTCTTCTTGCCGCGCTCCTCGCCGTTGAACGAGCGTGCCAGATCGTTTACATTGGGCAGCTTAACCTGTGCAACCAACCATAAAACAATTAATTTCCATTTGGTGGAGTGTCTCCGAAATATTTACCTGCAACGTGTGCGTCTCCAGGAAGTCGCTGACTTTCTTGAAGATCAGATTGTTCAAAGCCGAATCGCGTTCCTCGAGGGAACGGGGCAGTTGAGCTTCCAGTTCGACTTCGTTGACCGGCGTCGCGTCCGCCACAGCGTTCGACTCCTTCACGAAGGCGACACCCTCGAAGACGGGCACTTGCGCAAAGGAGCGGGCGGCTCTATCCATGGCCGCAATCAGTTTCAGCTTCAGGCACGACGTCAGATCGGTGGCGGCGCACTCCTGGTACACTTTGTACATGAATTTGAAATCACCAAGGTACGAGGTGGTGTCGTCGGCGGCGCGCGCCTCCTCGTGCGCGGCGCCGTTTGCCGTTGTGCGCGCCCAGGCGGTCGTCGTCGCCAGCAGGACGATAATCACACACTTTGACAACATGTTGGGTTGTGATTGACTTGGCTGAATGTTTCGAAAAACTTTTCAAACTCGTTGGCGCTCGTCCACGAGTGTAGTGTAACGTTCACTGGATGCCTCGACGACGGACGGTAACTGATATGAATTCACTTGCACTGGAATTCTTTATATATACGAAATGGCTGGTCCCACCAGGCGTGGGGCACTTCTTTTCGGCCGCTCAGGAATGCCTTCCTTATTGGGTGCGTTTGGATGCTTGCTTCTTTCTTTTCGTTCGGACGGCGCCGTCCGTCCGTTGGACGTATACGGGTGCGCGTGGCGCGGACTTTTTCTCCCCGCCACCTGAGCCGCGGAGGATAATGAATTTCGGGCGCACACACACAGTTAGTTTTCATCGATATCGGCGGCGCATTGTGCGCGAGCGCGAGCAAGAGAAGCGCAGGTGAGTCGCAGAGAGGCATCATCATCATCATCAACCAACATCTCCCCCGGTCGGCATGTTCCCCCCTTGCGCGCCGAGCCGGCTGGTGCGGTGCGCATGGTGGTGTCCGCCTGACCGAGAAGTAAAACAGATCAAATGTTTCCGTATGTTGGCCGCGTCGTCGTCGCTCGGTGCCGACGACGGCCGTTCATTCCGTTCGGCTCGCCTTGCCACATAGGCCAAGCCTCTTCTTCAACGTGAATCACGTCTGCATGTGTGTACATACTTAGCGCATGTAGATTGTGAGTTTGCCACCGATGCGGCTGCTTTTTGATGGTTCGCTAGGCTCTTCGATGCCGTGCGCGCACTTATTTCGCGCTGCACATCCGATAAATTACAGCGTCTTTGCATGCGATGCGAGTATTGCAAGTAGACCAAAACCTAACCGGGCATGCTAATTAAGCGCGCGCCCGGCGCCGCCGCTTCTCGAATAAATTTTCGTTTACAACGAAATTGATGACTTTTGGTCCAATTGTATACACACTTGTAATGCGCATGGGAATTTGACCAACATTCTATCCGAGTGAAGGACAATCTTGTCGAATTACATATATAACTTTGCGAATTGCAACTAGTGTAGTAGTAGTAAGTAAATAATTGCAATATTGTGCAATTATAGCATGCTTCTGAGAAAATTACACTTGGCTTGGTTCAAATTAAGAACGACACACAGAGAAACACCATATAGTTTCTTTTCTAATCAATTTACGCCCTATTAATCGGAGAAAAATGCTTCGAAGAAAGTAATAAGCAAATTAATTAATGTTTCTCATTATCCGCACGTCGATAAATGTATTCGTGGCGCAAACAGTTAGAGATAATTGCGGCGATTTTCATGGTCATCTACCACCCGAACGAAGTGCATGTGCAAAATATTGAAATTTGATGTGGATTTCATTCAAATTCACGCTTGCTGTGAACTTGATTGACGCGCCTTGATTATAATAATGATGTACGCGCGCATACCACGGAGGCAAACTCACGCAAATGGCATGCGCTTAAGTGGGCGCACAAAGATGACAAATTTTCTACTGACCGGACATTGCTCTGATCCGAAAAGACTTTCTCCAACTTCAATGCATCCCCACATTGCTAATACAAGTGATTTATTGAATTAAGCTCATCCTACGCAAAATATTAACTTTGAGAGCAGAAAAACTTACTTATATAAATTCAAGCAAAATTTAAACGTAATTAATCATGCTGGCAAGTTAATGGTAGGTTTCCGACCCGTTACCAGAAGGTATTTTAAAATTATACATTACACGGAGGACGTAAAAATCATTCTTAGCTGCATTTAGCTGCATTGTAATGTTACGTGATTGGTCGGATGGAATATCAAAGGGAAAATGCAGTCGGCTCGGCCTCACGCGCGCGACGCGATGCACTCGCATGGCTGCTGGATGCCGACGCACTCATGGGGCCTTGACCATGATGGTTCCTTGACTTGACCCAGTGACCCAAATTGAATGGGACGAAGGTACGCACCATTTCGTTGTTGCGCACGAAATGTAACATAGCGCATTTTCAAATATTCAGGCTACCGTACGCACCTTATCAAACTCATTCGTCATGGATAACGAGCGTATTAAAATTCCGGCCAGAAAACAATAAAATTACGTCTCCGTCATCCTGCGCATAATTGTTAATTAATAATAACGGTTGTGTGATGTACAACTATGCAAATTGGGAATACAATTGGGACGCGCTGTTGCGTTCGGAGCGCAACACACATGCCGAAAGTTCACAACATCGAAATTGAGCGCTTGCAAGATGTATCGTTTTGGTGACGCCATGGCTTAGTTCCGTTTCGCGCACTATTTTATTCGCTTATACTAAATGAATATCGTGGTAATTACAACACGACATATTGAAGCATCGCGAATTTTGTAATTGTTAAGCAGTTAAGAAATCAACGGACGCGTAAACAACGTAAACAGAAATAGCCATGAACTTAAGACGTGAAATCGACGCGGCTCGTCGCGATGCGTTTTAATCGAATACGTTTCTAAAGTCCTTGACCGTCATCGTCATCTGGATTCAACGTCTCCGCTGATAGACTAACTGAACTTTAATGTCATTGCCGAAGAGCATTGCGCGCAATGAAACAACGAAACCTGTTTAAAGTGTGTAATTACGATTCACATACCTATTGTTTCGTAGCATCCGTGATTGATATCGATTCAAAGTGAAAACCAAGAAGCATGCAGCGAGAAATCGAAGAAAACGATTTGAAGAACAAATCAAACATAGCGTATATCGAAGAAGACGTCTCGTCTATGTAATATATTACATATTTCGTGAACAGTGAAATTGAAATGCGAGGAATAATTCTCTCTTCGTGGGAGCGCTTACAAGTGCGTAGAGCATCGCCGCCAGCAAGCGTTCGGAATCTTCACTCTCTCGCCGCCGCCGCTTCGAAACTCTTCCATCTAAACCCATAGATAATAACGATATTACGTGTATGCCGGTATTACACGCTCACGGTGTAAATTCAATATGCGCGCACGTGTGAGTGTGTGGCTACGTGTATTTATCAACTCTCTCTCATTTACAATTTCGTCTCATCGCGGAGCGCAGCCTCAAAAGAGAATCTTGAACTTGCCGCGCCGCAATGGACCGCCTTCTTATTGCCGTCAACATTTTTTTTCCGCACCACCATGCCGGGCGATCGACATAACTAAACTAATTGGTTGTCTAGATGTATAATCTTCATACATATCCTTTTCTCATCGCGCGCTGGACGGACGAGATCGGTACTTTCACTCTGTGACGTTGGCCGACAAGGATGTGCGCCAGCGCAGTACCTACTCATCTTTTCATTCAATTCGGCCGAACAGGATGTACGCGCCGGCTGACTCACGCAAACTTCACCTTAGATCGGTTTTTGCTTCATTCAAGCCGCCGACCGCGCCCGCCGCCGCCTCCCCGCCAAGTAAACATTTCTTCTGGCATTGCAGTGCGAGTGTGTGTTACTTACTAATTCGAAAAGTGCGTGCAATTGACGTCACGCTGCGATTTCGGTAGCCGACGCTCATCTAACGACTATATTTTGATGTCGAGCAAATGATACGCTTCTGATTGCCCCAGTGTCCCCCCAATCGCAAAATGTTTATGATTGTTCCGCGTAGACGCTGGCTGGTCACTAACGAATGAAAGCTAAGAAATGAAAAACTGTAATAAAGCATTACTAATGCCACTAGTCTACTTACTCGATTGTTACGAATCACATATAGAGGTCATCAGGTTTAATGCGTCCGACTAATTATTATAATTGGATGAGCTGCATAATTGTTTGCTTATGCGGATCAGATGGAAAAAATGCGAGCAAGGTGGCACGAAAATCGTATCGGCGCACGAAGAGGGTGCCTTGCTCGATGCCGGCCGCAAGCGGCGCACTTTCACATAATAATTCGCTCATGTTTTTTCCTCTCTGATGATGTGCATTATTTTGTATGAAATTAACGCCATATTTTCTTAATTGCCACATGTAATTACTGTGCGATTTCTAGAGGCAAATCCTTTTAATAGGACGTAATCGACGAATTTGTCTGGTAATAGCATCGATTTACGCAAGTGGAACTTAAATTTCTAATTTAATTTTATTGTTCTAGCAAGCCTTCTTTTTTAATTAGGAAAACTACAAACATCCATCTCATCAGTAATTACATTCACTCATCTTGCTTCGCGCTAATGAATAAGTTTGCAGCCTTCTTCCGAAAGTATTACTTACCTTGACTGATTCGATGAAGAAATTTAAAAATGCACAATTGAGGTAACCACATACATAATTCATTCAAAATTCTTTCTGTACTCAAATAAAAGTAAAATTTAGTGGTCATTGACAAACCATTTTTCAAGTGCTAATTATATGATGAAACCAACACAAAAAAACTGCTATGAAACGAAAGTGTATAAGTACTTATTAGTCAAAATGATGCAATTAAAAAGCCTCCTGTGTGAAAGTATAAGTTACTATTTATTAATAGAATTTTTAAATAAAATATATACTATAAAAATTATCAGACTTTAAGATCTAAGTAAACATTAGCGAGTTGATCGCTACAGAATTAGCACAGATCGAGTCAAATCACACTTTTGACTCATTCTTACTTTTCGAGATAATACCGTTGGTTAGCGCGTTCGCCATCAGTATGTTAACTGCGCTTTGTAAATAATAAGATGAGAAGCGTTTCAGCAGACACATCTAACAGTCGTACAAATTTGAGATGTACTACAAATATACTTTACAAGTAATTGCAATTTCGACTCGATTAATTCGGAAACTGTCGTAAATTTTGATCCGATAACCCAAATTTCTCTTCTCTGAGTATTTTAGCGACAAGCATCTATTCTTATACCCAAGTAACTTTATTCTCACTAAATTATCAGTGAATTGTAAAATTATTAGCAAGAAACTACAATATTCTTCCTCGATTCTTATTTGCTTAATTTAATAATGTTCAGTATCCATTCCGGTTGGTTAAAAAGACATTTACCTAATTAGAAATACTGCTTTTCTAATCGCAGTCAATTGATAAATTTACAGTTGTTTATTATTCGATGTGTGCATAAATCAGTGATGAATGCAAATATTCTTTTGAAATTAATTAACTGTTAACTTTAATTATACGTATTGATAACATCATAATGGAGTTGTATCACTGTCGGATGAGACTAATGTCTTGTTCATGGATCAGTGCTATATCTGAAGATATCACTAATTAATAATTGAATCACTTCTGAAACTGTTTTTTAGCCTTGCGACGACTCGTTCATTGTTAGATGGGCCGCCGCACCGCATGTTCCAAAACCTATATCCAATTAATCGTCACCTCGTTAAATTTTTTTAGTCTACTTACACAATTATGCAGCATTGCATGAAGAAGACAAACGTGCTGCATGCGCACAGAACATCTGCTATATACGAGTAATTGTCGTCATTTAACATGATATATGTGCAGATGTACGTGAAATGGTGTAGAAGTGTGAAGATAAATTAAGGAAACGATTTAATAAGTAGCTTACACTAACAATGTTTGTTCTTGCATGCATTTGAAGTTGTTATTTATATTTTATATTTTATATTATATATTTGTTGAAAATATTGTTTTGTCACCAAATATACCTACCAACGAACTTTATATAAGCCGATTAATCTTATGCTTGTAGATTGAATCGGGCTTTGACCTTCGATAACCCAGTTTAAACGCATCCTGCGCAGTAGGCTTGCTTAGAAATTGTCTCCATAGCCTAACCAAACGTTTTTATGGCTTGATCTCCTCATAATTCAATGGGAATTCCAAAATTAATGGTTGGAATAAACTTATTTTTATTCTTAAATATTGTTGAAAATAAAGTATCCCGTTCAAGGATTGTTAAATTTTATTTTGCCATCTATCGTGAAAAGGATTAAATGCTTAAGTCGACTGCAGTAAAGTAACTGTGGAATTGTAGAAAGTTTCCAACTAGCTTAGTCACTTGGACGCTGGCTTTCGCTGACGTTCTTCCTATTTGTATAAGGATAACATATGATCTTGAATCAGGATGCACTACACAACTTGAACAGAAAAGTTCATTATTTGATATACAATCACGTAATGGTTCAATTTAAATCCCTAATAGAAATTTATTGTTTTGTCTTAGATAAGAATTTAAATTAAATTTGAAACAGATAATTAAACTTCTAATTATTTTTTTATAGAATTGACATAATTAGTATTTTATTCAATCTATACTGTTTCGCATATTATGAGCATTAGCATACAGTACATTGCATAGTATTACAGTATGAAAATGATGTTAAACTGTATTTTAATGCTCTTTTCCCGCAAATCACTGCATGCAAGATGCGTAATGAGTCATGTGCAGTGGATAGTAACACGACAACAACATAAAACTTCAAAATAAATAATTCTAATTACACCTTTGATATATTGCATTGCATATTTAAACCAATTTTTTTAAAACGGTTCCAATAACAATATTTAAGTCAGTGATAAACAACAAAGAAATTATATACATACATATAAGATTGTTATGGTACCGCCTAGTTGCTGCTGAAGTCAGAAGCACGTATCTATTACAAATTCATCGAGTATCGAGTAGGTTCAATAACTAATAATCTATACATCCGCCGGCAACACCTAAGCGCCATTGCAAATTGAACCAGGCGCGCACGCGCATCATCCTTCGTACATTCGTCAAGCTTTTACCGTAACGATAACTAGTGTAATAAAAAACAATAGCTTAAGAATGGGCTACGCCGCGGAAAGCATTACGAGGTGCTGCCAGCGATCGTGTAATGAGTTTAAGTAAAATGATTTCATTGCAGAATGCAAACGCACGCAGCAAAATGCATTTGCGCGTGTGCGTGTGCGCATCATCATTTCAACGTTTGTCCTTCCATCATTTACTTCCATCTCGGCACCATCATACTTCATATATAATATAATATCGACATGTAATCCACACGCGCCTGCATTACATGCGTTTATTCGCATGCACACACCGCGTGTGCAATAAATGAATTTCATAATGGTTGTTAGCGCTAATGATATCAACCTACATTTTTGGTTGCCAGCAGATGTTGTCCTGTTTTTGCGCACCATGTCTTAAATCGGCGCATTAAAGAACTTAAGCGTCTCCAGGCGAGTGTAACGTAAACGTGATTCTTTTCCAGACTGCTGCACACCAGTTTCCGGTATGGCATTTCCTCGACAAACTGCCACCACATTGGCCGATTAATTTATGCATATTTTCATAAACGACAAGTTTTTCTCCGTATCATAATTTGTGCAATTTGCGCATGCTTTGGCATGACTTCGTTTTGTCAATGGGGTCGCATGCGTGCGTGAAAATTCGAGAGGAGCATATGGCCGATGACCGCGTAGAGAGATTTTAATATTCCACTTATAATTATGCGTGTTTGCTTGTGTGTATGAGTATAAGTACGTGGACCACCTGTTTAATCCGTGTAACGTGAACTCCTTCCTGCCTTGCTTATCGCGTTACAAACACGAAAATTCTCAAAATAAACAGGTTTCCAACAGGCGATTGACTAATTGTAGCGTACGACAAGCCGGTGTAGCCTTGACACTGTGACGGTGCTCACCTCCTCACGACTCCTTGTGGTATGCGCGCCGAAGAGGTTGACGACTGACGGCGTAGGACGCACCTCAGCGGGTGTGCGTCATCCGTAGGTAGGTAACATTGTATTCAATATACAATTAAGCCGCTTTGTAAAAAGTAGGTTAAACCTTGAACCTGTGAATAAAGTTCAAGACACATATCACCGAAATCTTGAACTTACCCGCCGCAAGCCAACGGCGCACGTCTCACGGCCATGCCGCCTATAATGCGGCGCAGAAGAAAGTCAAGTCCAGGGTCAAATTTCACAAGATGAAGATGCGCTGCGTGGAATAATCGCTTTGACCCACTTCTCGGTGCGGTGATGCGCCTTTACCAACGGCGCCCATAAATATGAGACAATGCACAAATGGGAATAAAACATCCATGAGAAATCGCTATTGTGTTAATGGGATGTTAAGAACGATTAATTTGTACTTTTTAATACACTTTGCCGGCTGTGATCTCTGCTCTGCATTGTTTACCATGAACTAATTGTTGCTAATGGCTAATAAGTAAAGAAAAAGAGTAAGTAATTGGAAAGTGCTGTTTTTGGTTGGATAAAGGGCAATAATTAAATACACTATAATATTTGGTAATTATGATTTACTCTTGCTTGCGTAAACTTAGCAAATACAGATAAATTAGTAATTATTATTAAATAATAAATATTGTATGTATAAATAAACGGGCCGCAATTGACCGGGGCGGACGGAACTAGAGGCTCGCTGAGAATTGGCAGGTACGGGGGCCGGACTAGCCGATCACTTTATTGCTGAGTGTGTCCCCTATAGGCGAGCTCCTGGGGATCGAAGGACCTGCCCCAGCCGCCATGGCCGGACGAGCCGCCGGCGCCGGCGCCATATCCGCCGCCAATGTCGCCGCCATATCCGCCGCCGCCGCCGCTGCCACCGTAGGCGACCTCATGGCTCGCCGAATGGCTGGACGAGTGCTGCGGATGCGAGACCACCTCGTAGGTGACGTGCTTGCCCTGCCCGCCGAGCAGCTTCTTCAGCCCGATGATCGCCGAGAGGACGAGCGCAATCTTGCCGACGAGCAGTGCCTTACCGGCGATCACCGCAATAGCTGCGAGCGCCAGTTTGCCGAGGATTGCCATCTTGAGGGCGGCGGCCGCCATCAGCGGGCCGAGCACCTTCTGCACCTTCTTCTTCTTGCCGCGTCCCTCCTCCGTCGCCGTTGGGCTGTCGTCCTCGTCGCCGCTCAGCGAGTCGACGACGTCGCCAAAGGAGCGCGCCGTGCTGCTGACGGCCTGCACAATCTCGCTGCCCTTCAGGTCGATCTTCACCGTGTGCGAGGCGAGGAAGCGCGACACGCGACCCATGATGAGCGATTCGACCGACTCGTCGCCGCTGAGCGCGCGTGGTGCGCCCTCCGGCTCGCCGCCCTCCGTCTTGACGATTTGCACTCCGTCGGTCACTGTTATCGTATCCTTGTGTCCCAGCATCTTGTCGACGAACGAGAACAACTTGTACTTGACGCACGACATGCTGTCCTTGCGCAAGCAGTCGGCGTAGATGCTGTCCAGCAGATCGTTTTCGGTGTGGATGGCGTTGCCGGCGCCGCTGCGCGCCTCGTCCTGCGCGGGCAGGCCGCACACGGCCGCCACGAGGCACACTACACCGACGACCACTTTGTACGAGACCATGGTGTTGTTGCTGTACGGCTGCTGCTGGTGGTGCGCAAGCTCGATCGAATTGTGGTGTGATGCCAATGCGGAGATGCGCTCGGGATATATACGAGTCGCTCCCTTCTCCGGCGCGCGCTCTTCGCCACCGCCGCCGCCGCCGCCGCCGACGACGACGATGAGCGCGTGGTCGTCCGCCGCGCACAATTTGGGTCCAGAGGAGTTGTAATGACGGCCCGCGGGGCGCTTGGACCGCTTTCTCACATTGTATACCATCCATATCTCTTTCCGCTGGTTGTGTGGATGTTGGTACGTATTGGCAATACCACCACTACATGCGTATGTACCCGCCCCGCGACGAAGAGAGCCATTGCAACAGCAGCAGCAGACGTCGTCGTCGTCGTCGTCGGCAATCCGGTAGGTACTGCTATGCCGCCGACCTCATTTTTGCATTGATCTACCGTGCATTTGCCGCTCGGTGCGATATGTAAGCGCAATGCACAATGCCAATGCCATCCACTACATATGAGAGGAAACTGATCATCGTAAAAAGCCGGCACGCATTTCATTGTAAATTAAATCAGTAAAGCAGACGAAACAAACGTCTGATATAGATACGACAGCGGCGTGTGCGCGCAGCGCAGCTCGTTGCACAATGCACCGCAATTTGTGCATTAGGCGGCGCATCCATTGCGCCTTTGCCTCGTCCTGCGCCTTGCGCCTTGCTCAGCACACCATGTCCGCCGCTGTCAAAACGCACAAGCGCCGTGTAATCACCATTACATGAGTGCTCCGCGGCTAATTTGCTTTTCTTACTTCACTCCGAAACGTACTCCATGCGTTTCGAAGCGGAAACAATCTTACCATTAGACGCAACATGACAAATCCGACATTGCTATACATTCGTGATGCTTGCTCGCTGCACTTTGGCGGAAATCGTCCATACGACCGAAATATACCCGCACTGGGTCAACGGCGAAGGTCACACACGCATATAAAAAATACGGCATTTATGGCTTTACAATGCGTACGGATTGAATGCTGGGTTGATGCGAGAGTGACCCCCATGGCAGAGGGGCCTTGATGGCCCACTTCCTTTATTCATTTCCATCTCGCCGACCGTTCACGACAAATTTAATTAATGCCTAGCCAGAACAACTACTTTTGCTGAATTATTCTTTAATGGTGAAATGCGCCAAAAATTCATCGGGTTTAATCATGCGCACGTACGTATTTTACACAATTCTTCTCGGCGAATAATGGAGGAGAAACTTTTACAATTTGCCGAAACGAATTTGTTATCTTCATCCTGGTTATTGTGTCTCTGAGAGGCTCTCAATGCATATTTAAATGTGTGACTTATGGCGGTTAGATGAAGAAGAGCCATCATCATACTTTTTACAATATGCACAAAACTACATTGAATTGCCTCTAATTTTTTTGCCAATTTATTGTTATTGTCCATATCAAGCAATTCAATGATAGCTTTTTGCACGAAGAAAATTAGGTTTGTGCATTCAACAAACCAACGCAACGGTAGGAAGCAAGAAAGTATTAACTCATTATGAAGGTGATCATTTCAAATGCCTGAAAGATGATAAAGAAAATAGTAATTATATATCAAACATATGTTGTAGTCGATGCATTCTAAACATTGCATTTGTAGTTAAATGCATATACTTTCATTATATGAATGGCTATCAATTTTATGTCTTCACAACACGAAGAATAGCATGTGGCACGGGTGAGAAAATGGCAATTCGCGCTTCGACAATACGCATGCACAGCCACACATGACAGAAGCGCAAATATGGTAATTATTTTTAACGCTTCATTTGCGCTTGCCACTTAACGATTTATTGTCTCTCAAGCTGTTTGTGTGTGTTTGTTAAATTGACAATTTCTAACAAATGAAACCATTATAGATTTCACAAAACTGGAATTGGGCGCACACCAATTATCTCAACGAAAACTATATTAAGAAATTTGTCAAAAGTGGACTCGCAATTCCAATCTGATTGTCAGCCAGAAGAGTACGTCATTCATCAAAGCAATTCTGCATGGCAATTAAACAATCTAATAAGAGTGTTATTAGACTTTCATGATCACATGTTATTAATTAATTACTGGTGTAACTTTTTAATTCACCCGAGCGTCAACACTGCTGGCGATTAACGTTTCAACGTCTCAGCGAGTGTCAACTGTCACACAATAGTCCCACCAGACTGCTGGCGACCCGGCGAGGAACATCCAAGGAATGATTTAATTAACGCATGTCATGTGCACGGCTACTTACTGCTGCATTTTCACCGTAAAAAACAATTAATTAAGGTAAAAGTCGTCCACCGAAATTACCGCTATCAGTCACAGTTGACGGTGAATTTGCTTTACGCTTGCGGTTTCGCATCCACGCACGTTTCTATAGCAATTATAGCATTTTTGACTTTCGTCTGCATCGATATGATATGACATCTTCGGCAGCAAACCGCATGTGGGAATGGGCAAACGGATCCATGAGTTTCCAATTTAATTCACAGCGCATTCATTGTTCTTCCGCGCGCCGAAATGCAGAAAAAACGACACGGATAAAACTGAAATTCAGGCATCTCTTCTAACAATGCAAATGTATTTATTATTATTGCGGACCGATCTGCACAACAACATTAAACAATGCTCGATTCATTGGGAAGCGTCTAGGTAAATCACAGGGTCATCTTTGAAAGATTGCCGATGATTATCGTTATTATCCTTGATGATCTCGTTAGTTGGAGACACGAACAAGAACAAGATAAAAGAAAGCAAACGAGATGAAATTTAGTTTGACTGCCATTGTCGCTACAATGACATTGGAGTCGTAGTAATAATAACTATTAATTTATGTGCAAACAGTCAGCGCATATGCGCGTTATTATTTTAATATTTGCATTGCCTGCCAATTCAATCATCCTGTAGATAAACATTCACATCGTCGGCCTGTCTGTCTGCATGCTTGCCAGCGTACGAATCTCGTGCGCGTCGAGAGTATTTTTGAGGTTGAATAAATTTGCATTAAATTGTTCCTCTTTTCTCTTCCCATTCCCCATGCGGCGGCGCGTTTCTTTTATTCACTTTTGATCGTGAAGTGCGCGCTCTTGCGATTCGATACGGCGATGTGCATCATCTGTTGCTCTCGCAACAATCTGTGCGTGTTTGTGTCTCCCACGATTATAAATAATTTTTTTTTCGGCCGCCGAAATGCAATCGTGGTCGCCTTCAACTCAATGAATAGATGTGTGTGTGGCACGACAATTTCCCCCTTGAGAAAACTTATTAAGATCCGTTTTGACCTTAAATCGATTTTTCGAAGCACGCCGAGTGCGTTCCACGGTCAGCAGCTTTCACTAAAAAAAATCGTGGTATGACCGGAAGATGCTGATATTAACGTACACGCCACCGCCGTTGGGCGCGCACAACTGCTCCAGCTGCAACACGGCCAAAATTTCATTTAATTGGCGGCTGCGACGACGTCGTGTAATTTTTAAAAGTCAATCTTCATTCATAAATAAATTTCTATCAATGGCGTTCGATCTGCTTACGTCGCCGCCGCCGCCGCCGCCGACGGCGAAAATCGGAGAGCGTTGAATCGTCACTGAAAGTTGTCGAATGATGAAATTATTTATTAGGAAGGCGTCAGTTTCGATTTTAGACGATGATTATCGCGTGTGCGGTTTGCGTTTCGCTCTTTCCTAATTGCTTAAGTAATGAGTAATGACTGCATGCAGTAATGCACGCTGCATGCGTTGTCATTATTTATCGTAATATATTGAATAATTTTAATGAAAATTTGAGTTTAAATAGAATTTTGCTTTCAATTGAATTGATTTGACATAACTTTCTATATGAGTTGCTCGATTTATGCAACATCTCTAAGTATTTGCATTTATTAGTTACAGAAACCGAAGAAGAAATTTAGTTTGATAGCGTATTTGCTTTATAGATATTATGTATTTCCGGTTGGTCTACTTAAAAGGCATATACCTCGAGTGATTCATACTTTCATTGATGAATAAATGTACATTTCTCCAAACGATACAAACTATTAAATATAATGTATATTCTTATAAAATTATGGTATCCAGATTAGAGTAATTATAAACGAATATTTTAAGTGAGAGTAGTCACCAGAATGCGGATACTCAATCAAGGTGATGATAGGCTCAGCAATCATTCCTATTTACTTATTGGAGCAATCTCTATTTGAACTTAAAAACAGATTGTCTCTTAAGTGGACAATGATGTTTCTTTTTTGTCGCTTTACACAGCAATGAATAGTATCCCGAAGTAATGGCAGCATTTTACACTTGTCACATTTCACGCGTCGGAAATGTTTAGAAAACAAGTAAATATATTGTGCGTGCTGGTGACCAAGTGAAAGAAAATGTGAAGTCGTCGAAACAAAACCGATAAAGTCGCAATGCACTTAAAACGCTTTTCACACCGGTGCGGTGACATACCTAAGTCTCGACTTTTAACTCTTCGCCTGAGCAAAGAAGATTGTATAGCAAAGGTGCGTATGGTATTTCAATGTGAAAATGTCCAAAGTATTTTTGATACTGCAATCATCAAATAGCGGATATTCAGGTCAATGGGTTGTCAACAAAGAGGTTCGAATTGTTCAGCGTTTTTATTGGGTTGGAAGAGTTTTTATTTATTTTACGATCGACATAAACATTTATTAAAAATACATAAAACGCGCAATTGTTCATTTGGCGAAATGTAGTTATTTCCTAATCTCCAGCAGATATTTTTATAACGAATCAATTCATTAAAAATATATAAAATGTTACAGCAATTAGAAATCTTTCTATTTATTATTATGCTACATCATCGATGGACACGTATTCCATTGAATTAATAAGAAGAAGTCACCGTTATGCTAAAGTATTCTTCAACTGAGTAGCCAAATCGTAAATAAAGTGCAGCACGACATGACCCAAGCGGAATTATGAATAATAATATATGTATTTAATTTGAAAAGAATTTCTACGTACGCAGACTAAAGAATATATTTTTACGGTTAGTAAGAGTACATTAATTATAATTTAAGGATCCACTAAGTTTTTATTGCTTTTATGGACGCAGCTTCCGCAAATTGCAATAAATATTTTTATAAACTTGATATGATAGTAATTAGGTTTTTATCTCTGTCAATATTATTATCCTTTTTAAAAATGTGTTTTATATCAACCTACATCAGGCGGAGAGGTTATGGTAATTGCAGCCAAAGTCGTTAACTATGTAAATCTTGACAATTAAAACATCTTAGGAAGACTTCACCTATTGAGCCACTTCGCTTCTTGTTTCCAGAATGCTAACCCAAACTTAGTTCCACTTGATATTTGCTGAATTTATTGCCGTGTATGGAGTAACTACTTTAACACCAATTCGAATATGACATTATTATATTATATCCGAGTAAGTAACTGAAAATTATAACACGAGTGACAATGTCACTTATTTAAGCAGATTCATCTAATCTCAATGTAATTTATCACAGCACTTGCACTCTCCGCTCTCATTCCGCTCTCTTTTGATTTCAATAAAGATAAAATTCTTCTTTCCGCAATTTGAAATTTAGAGTTAGTCGAGTGCCATTGCATTGCATTTAACGTGTTTATAATTTAATTTTACTCTTGTAATACACGCTCGTTTGTTCGCGCTGTGCAAAAGCAGTAACGTTCCTAACCACCACAATAAGTAATTATTTTGATGATGAAGCGATGCTCTCATTCACCTAAAACAAGCGCGGAATGAAGAAACAATCGGAAACAAAGCCGACGATCTTCGTGCATGAAACGCACCAAATTAACGTCCTTTCGAATTCAGACAATGACTTATTCATTGCTTCAATCTAGATACCCATAAATTATCCTTAATATAATTAATCTATTTATTTATTATTGCAATTATTTTGCTAACCGGCAAAGAAAGGATCACTATTTGTAATTTCTCTTTCATCAATTGTAATTTACCATACATAATTTAGGAATCTATCTATTTGGTGAACTGGATTATTCCAGCTTTCAGTAGGATAACAAGAGAATAGCATAATAAATTGCAATAAATTTATTTTCGCAGCTTTCCAACGAGGATTGCTCTTCTCCACAACCGTTGTTTTATTGTTCGTCCTCATCAACACACTGAGCACGTTTTCAATTCGACCAATAGATGGTTTACGATACTTTAATTGGACATTGATGATGAATGCATATACTAGTCTTTTTTTATATAGTGTGTAAATTCTTACACATTTTTATCGATTCGAAAATCTTCCTTACATGCAATTAAACCGATTTATTCGCTTAATTGTAAATAACTGACATACAATCGGTGTGTTTTATGCGTTTGTCTTACTTAAAATAGGATGTATGCTTGTCTACTTCTTCTTGTCTTTTCGTATTCGGCAGAATACACGGGGTCAAAATAAGCGCGCCGAATCGTGAACAGTATAAAATGCTAATTACACCTCATCAAACAACTTATCGTAAATCGTGTGCTATTGAAACATCAATCTTTGTTTCGATTTATGGCGTCGACGATTCTCAACGGGATGCTTCACCAAATATGTTGAATATGATTGATGGGAAATGTTTAAAAAACGTGCTAATACCGAGAAATATTACGGATGATATTGGCAATGCCTGTCCAGTATGAGTTGATTGTCTAGGATGTGAAATTGACCTAGAGCTTGAAAAATATATAGGCGAATAGTGAAAACGCGGCATACTCGTCATCGGCATTTTTGCCAACAATTGAGGAGACCGATCTGTCATTTACGGCCGACGATGCAAGAATACCAATGGCGCATTCCTCTTGTAGCGGCAAACAAACTCACTGCTCTCTGCCGTGTACGTCTTTTCTCCTTATTGCATATTCAAGCGCTGAATGTTCAATTATTATTAAGCAAGTCTGCGAAACGTTTAGTCATCCAAGTGCATTGTCTCCAGCCACGCTGCCATTAATTTAAACTAATGAACTAACTGAACTAATGAAAGAGAAATCAAAGCAATAATTATCAATTACCAACTATCAGCATCACGCCTATTTGTATTAATCGCGTTAGAACTTGCTAATTTGTTAATGATTTAGTTCAATATTGAATAAGAGGCGGACGATGAATTTCGTTTCTGCTTTTTATTTTCGGGCGCTCAGTAAAAGTGAGCGTCTAAATAGAAAACGTTTGAAATGATTCCGTTATATCTGAGTCAGTAGTGGCATGGCCATCTTCAATTGAGAGCATTCCGTCCGTCTTTCACGCTGTTAGCGATACGATTACATGATTGCCGGCTGCGCGTCGGTTTCGGTTGAACACATTTCTTTACTACTGGACTTTAAATATGTGCTAACCGTCTAGTCGCGAGCTACTGTCGCGGAACGCGCATAAAATCGAGCAAACGTCAAAACTAAGCTTGAAAATAAAAGTACTCTTATATAATCGGTTTTATTCATGGCTCAACTCATTTTCTGTTCGTTTATTGAAAAATGAAACGATTAATGATATTAAATATGTTTATTATAAATACGACATTCCTCACACAAGATTTTAATCAATCTCCGCATATGACTAGTACTTATATTGTGACCACACTAGTAAACGGCAATATCCTATATTCTAAATGCTTATTTTATGTTGCATACCAAGCAAGCGGAGTTAGGAAGTAAGTGCCCACATTGGATATTGACATAAATCTATTCTTCGAGAAGATATATGACGCATAATACGTGACCTCATTACTGAATTGGTGAATAATCCGATTGTAGACGAGAGTGCTTATAAAATAACGGTAAGTTTGGTGATACTAATGTTGTTATTTTAATTTATTCAATAGGCTTCTTAGTTTCGGTTACTATTTGATAGAAAACCGTACAACTACTTGTAATAATTTTTAATACTCGTTGAGTGCAATTGACATATTTTCCAAATTGATTATAAATTGATTGTTTTCAATATACATTAAACATTGTTATTATTACAATCTTTTCATCAGTAGCTTATTATTTGTTAGGTTTTTTGTAAATATTTCACTTTTTATGTTTTTTTTCCTGTCAATATTGATTTTCACCATACTTAGTAGAAAGAAAACGAAACTTGTTTATGGAAAAATTAGTCGTGGTGTACACATAAGTAATTGATACATATTACCTGTGCACACATACACATATTCGTATTACACTTTCTATTCAAATGTAAATAAGTACCTAGTTGCAAGTTCATGTGTGCCATGCACCGCCCGGACGTGAACCTGAGCTCTTGGATAACTCGCTGGCCTGCTTGCAAGTTTATTATAGTTCATAAAAGACTACCTATGCAATATTACATTTTGTAACACATATATTACACAGTACACACTCTCGCATACGCCTAAGTTTGCTACCTATGCCCACAAGCCGGCATGCAGACGTGATCCGCTTGCGGAATGTGTATACAAATCCAGCAAACAAGTTAATGAGTATGTTTTACTTTTACCAGCGTATGAACAAATATTGACGGTATCAATTTCATGTCTCTCTTTCTTTAAATAAACGTACGCACTGCTCTGCATATAAAACATAACGTAAGGATTACATAAATTCATTTTCGGTCAATGTCAAGGACGTCAATATTTGAAACTACAAAAAATGTAATTTTCAATTACTTCTAAAAAGAAATTATTCAATTACTAATGTGTCTAACAAGCTTATTAGATGTGTCAAATTGTTAAATGCATTTGATCCGGTCCATGCAATTATCTTAAAACGTATTTTTAATTGTTAACAATCTATTTGTATGAAGACTCACTAGTTTTTCAAGTAAATATAATACGTAAAAACGGCTGTGCTCATTCTCAACCAAAAGAAACGCTGAATTTCTTTCAGCCATTCCACATCTACGCATTAATTTTAAATTGCATGACATTTACAACATTATTAACATATCTAAAAGACGTAAATACGTCCACATCACTCTCCGTTTACTGTCCAAACATAATGCTGTATGGCATCTTTTCACCGTGCACCCAGTTTGTTGCGCTACGGCTGTTCTTGTGCGTTAATTTCCTTTTGTGCCTGCAATCTTGCATGCGCGCAGCAGCCACCAAATAAGAAGAATGAAAGTTTAACTAATTTAATCATTAAATGAAAGAACCGGATATGAAATTCCTGTCTACAATCGTGACACTTACAGCAGGGTCTCTTATTAACCGCACGTGACTGCATCATCTCAACTTAAATTTCAATAACAACCTTAAATTAAAACGTATGTGACGTTTTTTGAGCGATTTGCAATGTTGATCCAATTCCATGATTAGTTTATCACATGATGATTAACTACAAACGAATAGCAGCTGTTAGTCTCACCTCGTCATTGGAATCAATAACGGATTTAATAATTACTCGCACATACCATGGAATTAAGTTTTCCATTTAGTCCTTGCAGCATTTTCTTGTTTTCTTAGGCAAGTTCATGCTATGCGCTCCATCTAGTATTGTAGTCGTTAACCGTAGCTAGGATAGAAGAGTTGCTCAGGATCTGATGCGTGTTGGCTGAGCGCGATGCGCAGTTGATCGGCCTCGGCCTACGTGATGACTTTCATGAAAGCGTATTCACGGCGAATTGGAGAAATTAGGTCTTTAGGTCTTCGTCGCATCCTTATATAGCCACAGCAATCACAACTCGATACCAGATACGCGCTGTTCGTTATTACGGACGGTTCTCAGGTTTCGTCTTCATCGAATTCCAATATCACATGGAAATAACAACTTTTTTATTATACAAACCTAACTAATTAATAATTGATTCAAAGAAATTGTTTATATTTGAATGTTATTGTTTTTAAAGCTCTACCAAGCCAGAAAAACACAAAATTAGAATTAATATTGAAACAGCAAAACGATAATTAAAATGTCCACGTGCAAAACTACACTCACCGCAAAATTAAGTTGCTCCTTTTTTCATATACAGTTTATTAAGTGATAGGCCGGCAAGAAGCGTTGGACGTTCGATAGTAGTGACCTGGTTCAGTTTAACACTTTCTTGCTTTCTCTCCCACCCAGCAATCCGGTTTGTACCACTACTTGATGGCTGGCATGCAGATGGCTTAAGCTCCAACCCGTTCACCATTTCTCTTCGGCCGCACCGCCGGAGTTCATTCATTCACGCAGCGGCGCAGCGCGACTGGAGGCCATGGTCATCTCATGCCGCCGCTCTACGACTTCCTCATACCAAAGAACCAGTCTCCTGCAAAGTGGGTCAGTATATTTGTAGGTAATGAACCTGAACTCACAAGCTCGCCGCGCGCGCCGTTGGCTTTCTCATTTCTTATTAATCGGCGGGAAGTCACCAAAGGAGTTGCCGCCATGCCGGATTACGCGGCGGATGCGTGCCTCTTCTTCTTCTTCTTCTTCTTGTGCTCGCCGCCATCGCATGCGTGGTTAATAGGAATGTACTTACTTATTTATTAAATGCATTTCGAACGTCGTGTCGCCTCAAGGTGTATCTTGCAACTGTTGGAGAAAAAAAAGACAGCGAAAAAGAAAAACTGAGGAGAAAGAGTCGAGTAAAAAAATAAATCAATGACACTAAAAAGTGCCATAAATATTTTGGTATTTACATCGAGTTTTATTGTTCAACAATTTGAAAAAATAGAGAGTATTACAAATATAAAATTAAATTATAAATTTTATAAGAGCACGCGCGAGATTCGGATGCATGAAATCCGAATGGAAACGCAACCACATCGACTAGAAGAGACAACAAAATGTATAACAAACAACAAAAACAAAAACGAAGTGTGAGAACGAAACTAAGAGAGATCTCGCGATCAGCGCGTCGCGTCGTTTTGGAGCACAGGTTTTGAATTCCAAATGAATTAATTTATATAATAAATAATTAAATAAATAAATATTCGCCCAAGAACGTCGATCGGAATTGGTTTTGGCGCGCAATTTGTTGATCATATCTTATCGAGAAAAGGTGCGGTTTTTCCTGAGTTTAACTCGACTGGTATTCCCTCCAGGCCTGGTAGGCCATATCGGCGGCCTCGCGCTTCCTCCTGTGGTGGTCGTGACCGTGCGACGCGTGGATGACGGTGTGGCCGCCATCGTCATGGTCGTGCGACACGAGCTTCTTCAGGCCGATGATCATCGAGAGCATCAACGCGAGCGCGGACACCATGAGGGCTTTCATTGCCAGCAGACCAACACCGCCCAGACCCAGCGCGGCCATCATCTTTCCCATCATCAGGCCAAGGATCATAATGCCACCCAGGCCGTTCTTGTCCTTGCCACGCGGAGTTCCTGCAAACGCAAACGCAATGGATTAATGCTGCCATCTTTCGCCGAGGCTTCCTAGCCTCAAGAACCTGGTAAGCAATCGACTTCTTTTTTACTGAGCGTGGTGGGAGATGTGACTTAAGTCACTTTACTCAGTTATGTGCGTTGCCTAACTTAAATAACGTCTTGGAGATTTAAATTCATGAATGAATCACTTCTCGGTCAATATGCAAACAAGCGTGTAATGGCAGATGGTAAATTAATCTTAATTACTGATCCGTTATTTGAACTAGAAGCAGAATAATTAAATCAGAATGCGATCACAACGCGACAGGTATCGTGCTCCAGATTATTAACCACGCCTTTTGGATGAGTTTGTTTTTGGGCGGTATCGAACGACAAACTCCACCCTTTGAAAATTAGAAAGGACTCCTTTCAAATCCTGGCTAAACGCTTTGCGTCAGAACGATTTTGTCTCTCATTGCGGCATGATGACAAACATTTCATCCTATTGGCGATGGGATGGGATGGGTGTGTATAGGGCCTCACCAGCAGAGTTAGCATCTAATCCTTGGAGCGCATCCTTGAAGGAGCGAGCGAATCCTTCGCCGGGCATCAGCTCGGGCAGCTTGATGCGCACCTCGTGCGTCTGCAGGTAGTTCTCGACGGCGCCCAGCACGCTGCCATCATCGGTGTTGGCCCTGGCGTCGTTCTCGCTCTTGGTGCTAATCAGATGCACGCCGTCGCCCAGCTTGTAGTCCTCCGGCTGCGAGTTGAGGTACTGCCGCACGACCTTGCCCAGAATTTGGAAGCCGTGCGAAAAATCGGCGCCCTCGCCGGCGGCGGCGGCGTGCACCGAGGTGGTAGTCGCCACGAACGCGACCAGCGCGGCGAGCACTATGACTTTGCACATCTTTTCGACTTGGTGTTTGGTGGTACGGATGGCGGTAAACCGAAAACAAATCGCGCTCTGCTCGCTGAAGACCGGGCGGTGAACGGGTGAGCGGATGTTGATTACACGATGGATGCTTATCGAATGTGCCGCTGCCGTCCGGCGATAGCCCCTTTTATATTACGAATTCCGCTAGCGAAATAACTATCGCTGAATCTATTAAAGCAGATTAATGGAGCACATCTCTGAAAAAATTATATTACAAATGCGCGCCGACGACGGCGACGGCGACGGCGATGGCGATCGGCTAGGCCGAAGCCGACCTCATTGCTTACGGCCGAACGACAAAAGAACCAATTTTGCTCGACACCGCCGCGCGAGCGATGCGCGAGCGGCAAGGATAGTTGGCTACACCTATCGAAGTCACCGAAGCGCCGAAGTGATGGTATTTCAAAATCTCATGCGCATTTTTTCCATTTCGCCGGTGCTCGTGTATTTGTGTGGCGCGAGCGGCAAGCGTGTACGTATACGGCGATCGCGTTCGATTGTAAAACTAGAACAAGTTACGGTCAGCAGAAAGAGGACTTTAATAATCTATTAGGCTGCAAATTGAGACGAGCGGCAACGCCTTTCATAGTGAACAAGTCTAATTATTATCAGACATCCGCTAAGATTCGAGCGGATGGACACGCGGATGGCGCGCTGCCGCGCGTTGGAGAAGGTGCGGCAAGTGCATACAGTGCCTGGCAGACACATCCTGGCGAGATTGTATGCGAAAGACGGAATCCACCCATTCACCAGGCCGCAACCAACGACAAATAGCGAGGAGCCGCACACACGCCCGGGCAACTGCACTGCAGCAAGTGGGGGTGAAAATTGAATAAAATTCATAATTTAGTTCGCGTCCAGCAGCGGACACGATCTGAACGCTCCGGTGTGCTTGCTGACTTGCGGCTAAAACGAGTTCAAGTGCAATGGCGAGCGATCATGGTCAAACCGTTGCAAGCGCTTGTTGCAATCCGTAATTTCCGAGTTGGCAAACTGCATAATTGCTGTGATGTCAAGTGCAACGCACCGGCGAGCATTTGCGACGTAATAACCACGACGCACATTAAATAATATTTGTGTTAGAAACGCGCACGGTTCGCATCATGAAATCATAGCAATTGGCGGGCTTACGCTTTTCGGCAGTGAAGAAGACGCCGACCGATGATTGACGATTCGGGGATTGCGTGTACGCGTTTTGTATGTATGTACCAGTTCAATCAGGTGCGTCGAAGAAAGTTGCGGCTGTAAAATTGCCCGAAAACCGCCAATCGAATTGAAAGTTAAGCCGTAACAGATCGTCCTGACCAAACAAGAGAAAGGATCCGCTCTAAAATCAGTGTAGCAGCCTCCGTGAAAACCATCTTGTCATTAAGATTGTTTTCTTTGTGGCACTACACAAGAATTGCATTCGTTGTAAAAATTGAAATTGCTAATTTTATCCATTTGATCCAAACCGAGTTCATAATAATTGGCATCTTCGTTAAGCGAGCGTGGAAGCTAGCTAACAAGGTCTGCAGAAAACACACTCGTCAATTGGCTTAATAAATAAACTTGTTTGCAGCCGCAGCAAGTACTAAATCGCAAGTTAGTTGAAAAATGAAAACGTACAAACTATGTACATACATAAAAACATGACTTAAGACTTAAGGAGTATCGCAATTAGGAGTCCTGCGCGGCGCGTACGCATATACCGACCGAACTGGTTCAATGCGTTTGCAAAGCGTGAAATTCAGTTAGTCGGCGTATTCATTAAAAAGTAACATGAACAATCGGCCGAATACCCCGGCGGAGGAAGTGTCGGGAAAAAAAGTAAAACGTCCGCACGCAAAACATTTACCGTAAATGTGTAACAACATGTCCGGCGCGTCCACCGTCCACACTTGCACCGAAGAAGTCAAAGTCATCGCAACCTCAATCATCAAATCACAACTTGATATACTTTTCTTCATTGTCACAACGCAATGATGGACAACCGATGAGTAAAAATGAAATCGGGCGTATAACGAACTCGCCGCTGTGCGCCAGGTGAAAATGATATGTGTGGCCGCAGCAGCAGCACACTATAATGAGCGTAAACGTAATGAGCGTGCTTCTTTCGACGCCCAAGTTCATCTCGCCCATAAATAAAAAACAATCTTCCGGTGCTCTAGAAATAAGGTTATTTGGTTATTAGCTGGACGAAATTAAATGCGTGATGAAATAGATCAAGCGGACAAATGCTATAAAACGCTATCTTCGGATGTGTAGAAAAAAGCGCGCGCGTATCTATATCGCTTGAACGACTGATGCTAATAAACGCGTGGTAATGAATACGAGAGGCGTGTGCACCGATTACACTCACTTGCCAACACAAACACACATGCACAGATGAGATGTGAGGCTTGTAATGATTTTTCGACAAAACTTGCTTTGGGCAGTCGAAGCGAAACCGTAGAAAATGAGGCGAGGTTTGTTGATGTCGCGCTCTAGTCTAGTAGGACAAGAATTGCGATCACTATCTTCGTAGCGATTGGATCCTAAATACCAATATCTAATCAAAATGCCTTCGAAATTAGCGCTTGTTTCGGAAATAATGCGTATGTGCACTTTGAGCAACCGCCAAGCCCAATGAGTTAATGTAATTATATCGCCACAATAAACACGTTTAATGTGTGCAATCATTTAGCACTATCTTCTTATCGCATTAAATGGCGTTTTCACCATTTGCTGAGCCCCACGTTCGCCGTTCGCTGTTTTATTGCCGGTTGAGCGTGGAAACATTTAATGTGGAATTGCATCAATTAGAAACAAGTGCTTTAGCACGTTTGAAAAACAACTTATGCATATATGGATATAGAACAGAAGCATCTACGAAACGCGATGCTACTTTAATATTCACGTGTATTTCACTTTATTCGATCATGCGAATTTGCCACGAACACGATTTGCGATGTTCACCCATATATTTGCACGTCAAGCCCAGTCAAGCGGCTAAATTCACGGCGATGCGCTGCGCAATTAAAAAATTAACGCGCCAATTAAATGGTAAGTCTGTTTGCACAATTAGAAAAAATTGCTTTGAGCGTGCATATGCCATCGACTTGCGGACTTGCACGCCCAGTCTATACATCATGCTCCGATTAATTCGACATTATAATCGGCGCGAGCGCGCAATTTATTCCAGATCCTTTATTTTATTTCTCATTCTATAACCTCGGAGGCAACCGGAACTTGACACCTCGTCGGCAATTATAACTTCATCAAATTTCCTTTTCACGATAAGCGAGCGAATGATTAATTGTTGTGCATGGACGGATGTTGCATATTCATTCGTTTAGGTAAAGTTCACACGCATCGCTGATTTTGCACATTAACATGTCCTTTTATTCTTCTTTAATAGAAAGGAAAATTTACCATATTTATTTCCAAGAAATTGAAAATGTTTAATGCATTTTCTTGCAGAATACTTTCAGATTTTAGTTTAGTGGAGTAGACCAAATTTTAAATTTCATAAATAACTCAACGATTAAAATTTCTTACCGCAACATAAATCAAAACCGCAGATGGATGTGTATGCTTTAGTAAGTGAGCGCTAATTTACTAAAATACGATTAACGTAATGCGTCTCAATTGAAATAAATTACCTATATTTGGCGCGTAAAGCAAACAAAAAAAAATTGATAATTTGTGATAAACTATGTATGCGTTAAAAACGCGAGCGTTTATAAACTAAACCAACGTTTCTAGGTCGCAATTTTCTGTTTTTCTCCATCGCAAATGGGAAATATGACAAATACTATAAATACGGAATGAAATGTGGCGATTGAAGAGCAAGCGGTGCAATGTGAGAGGAGCTATGTCGCGTACGTGCGTTTGGACGCATGAAATGAATGACGACAAGATGTGTCACAGCTTCAGTGAACGTAATGGAACAATTTTCATTAATACCACCGTGTACTGTTAGCAGCAACGCCGCGCGCGCGGTCAATGCAGCTAAACCTGTTGCATCTTATTTCGCGCGATATCGAACATTGGCGCTCGCCAATTGCCTTCTTCTGCTCCAACGATCGTCCAAATCAGTTCCGCAACGAAGTATAAATTATTTATTTTATACTTAATTATGCCACGGCTTTGTGAAATTATGTCGGCATGCAGATTGCGGCGCGCAGATTTATTTAAGGTCTCCGATTTGCCCGAGAAATCATGCGCATCTGTATCAAAACATAGACGTTAATTTGCTTGATCGCAGCTACTACCAATTGGCAATAGCACTACAGTTACATTTAAAATTCCATAGCATTTGTTTATGAAAGTAATTGGAAATATTTTAATTAAATTTGAATCAAGCAAGTTTCTATACAGTTTTTCTCTTAATTAATTATGCGTTCGTATGTTATTTATGAACGCGATGGTTATTAGAATTTGTACTTGTATATCATAATTAAATACAAACAAAACTTGGTGGGAATGGATACCACTTTCTAGAATGAATTGGTGAAGTGTATATAAAGACTGTAGTACTCTGTGTTGCGACTAATGCTTAGCAGTCATTGTCGGACTACGTGCTTGTACATACATACATCATTAATGGTTGATTTATTTTTGTGATAATTGCTCACAGAGAAACACGTATTTTTTACGGACGTGTTTATATGAAATCATATGTAGTTAATTAAATTTGAATAAAATTAATTCGTTTAGGAGTTAGTCAATGTACAGTTAGAGATATCCGGTCAAGCGTGTGATCTAAATGAATGTAGAGTAATCATCAGTAGGTTACCTTCAAATTTAAATGTTATGTAGGTATATGTGCTATAACTAAGTCCTAAATATTCAAAAAAAAAAAATATAAAGGTGGAAAGATACAATTTGTTACCTAGAAACATTATTAAAAAAATGAATCTGTAAAAAATCAGTTTTTAATATATTTTTGTTATCAACCCAATTTGAGCAAATTTTGTTTATAATAAGATAAAGCAATGCATTGATGGTTATAATAAAAATCGTTTAAAGATCCTTTAAATGTTTGTATATAATTCACGATCTTAAGACGATTTTTCGTCCATCTAATATAGGTTTATGTAAAAAATGATTATATTTGTGATCCTTCCAATTTAAAATATGAATTAAAAAGGTTTTCCATTGGCGCCACTATTCATTTATCTGTAATGTTCTCAATTAATTAAAAATTACTTCTTTGCCACTACTAAGTAGCAAGTAGCAAGTAGCAACTACAGTTTGCTAGTTGCAATTCATTTTTTTCTTTTGCGCTCGCTAGATGTCTACTGCCATATTATTTTCAGTACTATTGTTTTAAGCGTAAATATAAGTTATAGAGCGTATACTAAGCAAATAAAAGCGCTCTAGCATATCGACGCACTCTGTCTAAACTCGGCCTTAAAGTTATTTCAGGCAACTAAACGCACTTTAAGAATTGCTCGACCATGCATTGCGTAAATCTAAAACTATATCAAAACCTTTTCTTGAATTACAATAGCTTCAAGGTGATAGAAAATCCCTTGCGCTGTAAATGTGTAAGTTTTTTGCCTATGCCTATTGGAATGTATAAGTGCATGCGCCGGGCGACACACCATTAAGTCAACACGAGACATTATAAAATTGGACACTTTCAAAGAAATGAACACGAAATGCGTTGCCTTTTGCCATTCACCTTCACGTGTCAGCCTCCTCAAATGTATGGTAATCGTAGGGAAAGAAGAAAATATGCTTGCCAAAGGAATATATATTTTCGTCTCGCCGCCCTACGCGTGTTTCAAGTAAACGCACACGTGGACCGTTTTTGCCCGAAACGGCAATGGCATAAAATATACAGTAAACGCGAAAGGGCAATAAGTTTAGTTCGAGCACGTGAGGCACGCGTGGCTTGGATGAAATTTTCATGCACCAAGTGTTTCACTATGATTCAATGTCCCATCTTGTAAATCAATATGGTTAAGTTATTGTCATTCAAATATTTTTATTGACTTAAATTGTATAATAAAAATTAATCCTTATGTAATCTAATTGAGGATTTTTACACCGTTGTAATAACCAGGATCACTTTATATATCGTCCAGTTTCTATGGCTTTCCCACCTGCGCGTACAAATAAGGTAAACGCATGAAAACTGCAAATAGAAATTGCGAACGAAATAAATATGATTGCAAACGTTTCGAGAAGAGATTCTGAATTCCTTCAGCTAGAAATAGTTGGAAACTAATATCGTATTCTGATTTACAGAAATATATGAACTAATATATTATTCATCCAAGTGTGCTTAGTTACTCGTATATATTGTATTTTCTTGTTCATCCGAACTCCCGATGAACTCGGCAGCAAATAATTAATTGGTTTGGAGGAAGTTTTAATGTTCGCTCAAAGGCATTTTTTTCATCTCGTGAATTTAGGGCTTGTTCAAACTTTTTTTTGCGAATGTACTTTGGTTAAATTGCTATAAATGTTTCTGACATCGTTTACGATTGCTGCGAACTGAAAACATACGCACAAACTCACGCGATATATATTCCTCACTCTATTAATTTCTGTTTGATTGAAAAATGAGATATCGGATGAAACAAAACAGCGTGCTTGTGCGATGCTTTCTATTTGTGATCGCGCAAATAATTCACATGCGCATGATGGTTTTCAATTCACTTTCATCTGAGGAGCCCGCCAAGGAGAAAAATCGCGTTGCGACAGCCAGCCATGTACCCGTGTATTACGAACGAGTGCAAATCTATCGATTGCTGTGAGCATAGAAACTCACCTGAACAGCAGCCGGATCTCGAACCGGATATTCCCTTCTTCCATATTTATACGATTCATAGCATTGTAGAAATTATATTGCAAATAGTTTCACCTTTGCGAAATAAATAATTCGTTATTAGCTAGCGAATTAAAATTCGACTAGTTGTGAGTTGGATACAAGTTGGGAAGCAAATAAATCTGTTGCGAGGATAATCTCTAGTGATATGAAGATTCTCTTTGGTGTATTCATAAATCATCTAGGATCTCGGGGGAAATATGTGATGTATTGAGTTTTATTTCACTTGCAAACGAACTAGTCCCTTAGAGGACTAATATTGCATGAAATATGCAAGTAATTATGAAACTATGTTAATGAGTTCAAACTTTAGAATATGGCTAAAGAATTGATTTTTAAATAATTAGTCGAAATATAATAACCACCAAATTGAAATCAAAACCTATCATTACTAAATAGAATTCCACAATTTTGCGAATACATTATGCGTAGTGCTTTTCATAGAAATGTTTTCTAAAGTAAAAGAAAACAAAAAATGGACCAGTAGGCCGTCATACACGGATAGCTAGTGCAGTTTAGCATGAATTTATCTAACACGTAAGTCGTCTGTATTATTGTAGGTAGGTATACGTTAAAAGCCACATTTGCTAGGCTATCAGCGTTTAAGTTTATAGAGTAATTTTACTCCACATATCCTTCGCTCAGTCGACTTTAATGTGTAAACGAATAGGCACGCCACTGCGCGTCGATTCCACTTGCGGCCAATTCTTAATTCCGGTCAATTAATTTATCGCGGCTTCTTGCTAACATTCGCTATTTTGTCTGAAAGATAATATGTACTATTTATTACGACGATGTTATGTCCTATTGCCAAACAAGTCACGGATTGAATTTTATGCATCTACGCTATATCAATTCTCCACATTTATATTTTATGGAGCGCGCATTTTCCATGTACTCTTACTTAATTAGATATTAATAATAATATTGCAGTTCTAACTAAACGAACGCAAAACTTGCAGAACATGCAGGTCAATTTATTAAATGCTATAGATGACTGCATTTTATTTTATTATTGGATGCAATATCAAAAGCTACATTTATAAAGCATAATCAAATCTATGTGAGTGCAGGAAATCAATCCATTTCTAACTTGTATTAATTTTTGTGAACCGCGTTGTTCGATCCATTAAAAATTGGAATAACTTTCCATACAAAAATTAAACGCTTTCTAAATTAAGATCAGTACTTAAGCTCCTTGGTAATTACAGAGCATCACAATAACAATTAGTGCACTTCTGCTACATATTTATTCTCATTACTGAGCCATAAATCAAAATATCGAATGTTCCTTAAGGAAAACTTTTAAGGAGCAACGCATTATTTAAGGAAATACTAATAATGTGTTTATATGTCACGATTACATTGTCTATTTCATGTTTACTTAATTTATATGAATAATTTCCCGAGGCCCCGCCGTTGTATAATTATTTAATTGGAGTACGAATGCGATTACCACACTTCAACGTTGGAAATCATATATGTTCCGCCATTTAGGTGCATATTAATTTCAAAACGGTATTTAATGAATGAATGTGCGGTAAGTTGATTCGTCGTTTTGTTATTCGATAACTCCTGTCGGCAACTATATAGAAACATGCACACAGGCGCACCTCACCTACAACGTTGATTTGTTTTGTTTAACAAATAGTATTGGAGCTATCCGCAATGACCGACGCGCTATAAATATCAGCGTGGAAAACATATTAATGGGATTGACCTTTCCCGCAGTCAATCAACTTATATAACGTTATATTACAGCGCGTATTAGAAGTACGCTCTTCCGCGAAAATCGTCTAGGGAAAATTCTAATCATGCGCAAACAGACGAAAGCTTTACGATCTCAATAACTCCTCAACGAGCAGGATGTTATAATTGCATAGGTATTATTTTTGTGGAACGCTAATTATCAGTTTAATTTTTAATCGTGCCAGTTTATCAACGTGCGTATGTTACAATAGGTTCTTATTAATAAAGGAGCTATTGTTGGCATGAATTGAATAAATTTACGCTGCGTAACATTTGTTACAGTGACTTGCTTTGCGAATCATAATATTTTTACCGACGATGTTGAAATTAATTCGAATTAGATTTATATTATAATTTTGTAATTGTTGCTCGCTTTACTTTTTCATGATCTATTAATAATGGTCAGCATAATAAAATGAGCAAAATACAAAATATAAATATGGAATAATTTACATTTGTTTAAATTAGGTTTATATTTAGTAATAGGCTGCTGACCAATTGTAATATAGATTATATGATGTTTTATAATCAACAAATGCGCTTTGCTTGTACGAAACTAGTAACAGTTGATTGATATTCAGATAAAGGATGTCGATGTCATTAAAACTTTCCAAATATATCAAACAAATGGAATATTATTGATTTGATACCAAGGAAGCAAAGGCAAAATTTCGAAACTCATCTGCTTTCAACCCTTTTGTTAGTTCATAATTTACCTATCAATTAAAGATAATAATTTTAGATAAAATATAGCTGGAAAATAATCATATTATTGACGATGGTTTCCATTCGTATGACGTTGTGCATGAAAGTATGAAAAACTTCAAAAAATTTAAATAAATGTATAAAAAATGAAGGTTAATGGAACATATTAATTAAGCTAATGGCTATGAGGAAAACTTTTCCGTATGTCTCTTCCCCGACCACTATTAACACCTACGTCTGCATGCTGCCAACTGCATTTTCTTTTTAAAACCGCAACGAACCACACGATTTACCATTGACGTGATGGTAATCAGCGCGCACAATCATTGAGCATTTAAAATGCGCACGAAATATTAGAAAATTCCGGTCAGTGATACACATACATACATACAGAATACACACACTTATCGGGCGCAAATGAGTGTTCGTTCATTAGGCCGGCTACTTGCAATATTGTTTTGCGCTCATACATACGTCTTCTTCGCTCGCTTAGTTAATTCGTGGGTTAACAAATGATATGGATAAGGAGCACGGCGCGCAACACATGCACGCACACACATCATGCAAAGGCGTCAGGGTTGGTTACCAAGCGTAAAACATATAAGCCCGTCGCGGCTGCGTCGGACCGATCATTTTTCATAATGCCGCAAATCGGTTCGTTAATCGCGCTCGCCGGTATCGCGCTGTGGTGCGGCGCTGCCGCCGTCGCCGCCGCGGACCCGCTGCCGCTTATCAAGGATCTGCGCGGCCGCGGCTGGGACGTCGGCGGTGGTTTATCAGTGCACTTGGATACGGTTGCGGCGCCCGCAAACGCTACGATCTTCGACCGCCATGCCCTGCGACTCGATTACAACGGATTAGGTGTGCGATTCGGTATCGATAGCGAGGATGATGCCTACAAAGTTGGATTATATTACGGCGAAGGTAGGTTTATGTGTGTGTGGCGCGTGTGCATCCTATACAATCAAGAAAAGATTAGATTTGCATAGTCGACACGACTCATAAAATTTGATTGTGCTGAACGCATCCTTAAACAGCGTCGCATCCCTTTGGGGGTGGCTATTAATAAACAGCGAGTTTATCACGTACTTTATTACATGTCGCGCGTAAAGGTCGAGGCGATCGCAAGAAAGAGATTAGCGAATTAATAATACCGGCGCTATTGGGCTACAAAACGTCGGCGCTGATCGTGATGGCGCTCTTCGGCACGGCGGTGTTTGTCGTAAAGGCGTTAACCGTCGCCAAGATGGCAATGGTGATGGCGGGCGCGCTGTGGGCGCATAAACTGCTCGGCGGTGGCGGCGGCGGGGGCGGTGGTCAGTATTCGACGCCGGTGGAGTTTGAGCCTCATGCATCAGAACTGCATCCCGTCTATGCGGAATACCCGGGCGACATTGCCGAATTGGGTATGTAATTGTTTTTCTTTTCGGCCTTGTTGCTCTAATGGTATGTTGTTTTCAGGATATGCACAAACAGCATCGGGCAATTACATTGCGTACGCCGCACCCCAACAGGATACGACTGGCGAATTGGGCGCGGACGCCGGTGGTGCGGCGGCGGCGACGTCCCAGCAGTACACTTTCGTCGAGGCGTCCTCGGCGGCGGCGGCGGCGTCGAATGGTACGAATGGCGCGCAAAGACGACGCGAGCCGACGCTAACTAGGCCGCCGCAATCAATTCACACATTTATAACGGTGAAGAGGAAAAGTGTTTCGCATTAAGCGTTCGAAGCCTTCGAGTCAATGTTAATGCCACTATTATACTATGCCTTATCCGTTTGGCGAGCGCTCTGCATTTGCCTAGTGAACCTATCGATCATCTATTCGTGCAACAGAGCGATGCATTTCCTTACATTCTTCATGTGCGCAATGTAACTGTATTTTTTTCTCACTGAACAAACACGCATTGATTGGCGCTGCAAAAGAACATGCAGCTACTTTGATAGTCATGGATATATTATTAGACTGAGAGAAGAGAGAAGAAATGGCATGGTGGTGAGATTAATATTTATTTGCAACTAATCATTGCATTGTATATATTATATATTTGTATTATTTATTTATTTATTTATTTATATTTTTGTTTACTGTGTACCTATGTCTTTTTATAAATGCCAAAAACTGTTATTACTTTTTATACATACCAATAAAACACTTTGAATGATTTTTTATTATTGCGTTCATTCTGTCAAAAACTGATATTCTACATCGAAAATGTAGCAATAAAATAAAAAATAGCAACATATTATTAACCTAGCTACAATTAGTTGACAATTAGTTATCCATTCGAGAAAGAGAAAATATTTTTTGTAAATTTTTAAGATAAAAATAATATTTTTAATTAATAACAAAACATTTCCTGGCAATAAAAAGTAACTCACACAATTTAAAATAAACAGCATGTGGCGTATTCCTTTTATCATTATCCTTAGCAGCTAGTACAACCCTTTTATATAAATTGCATGCTTCAACATTTATGAGTTGGTCAAATTTTTAAAGCATTTCTATGCTTGTTCGAATTTCAAACTTGGTATGTATATACGTACCATCTCGTTTTATCATCATGAATTAAGCTAAGTAAGCTAAGTACAATTGGTTGCATATAGAAATATTACTTAAATGCAATGATGCCCGGCGCCTCCACTCTATCCCGCGCGTGATGCAAAATTGTGCCTTGTAATATAAGTGCGCAATTAACAATTAACTGTTTAGAATTGTGTGATGTTGGTGCACAAATAATAGTATAAGTTTAACTATTAATTTAATAGATTTTATATTAAAAAATAATATGTTCTTTGCGATTAAATCGCAGTTGTTTGAAAAATATATTAAATTTTGCTCTGCTATAACATTCTCAATTTTTTAGGTGATTTGCAAGTCGGCAAATACATTAATTTAAACTATATAAAGCATTTGGAGAAGAGTAAATCGTTTTATGTCCGTTATATAAATGTCTTAATAAAAAGCTTTATTGTCGTTCTTAGCGCCATCTCAAATTGCCCGTCGCCTCCACCCCTGCACTCTGAAACCTCCACGCACTTGTTCGACATGCGGTAAAGATGAAGTGCGGTCGTTTCATGTTTAATGCGCATCGGTAGGCAAAAGAAATTTTCACAAAAAAAAACTGTTAGCGTAAATGGAAATAAGAAAAAATTATACGATTACTCATCAAGCAACCTATATACCTATTAGCTAGTTGCCAGTTGAATGGTTATAAAAAAGCACTTGTATTTCAATTTTCGTAACAACAATTCATCATTTTTTTATTAACAATCATTAACTTAAGAGAAATTTACAAGGCTTATACTTGAAAACAAAGTCGAGCAAAAACAAATTATTTAAATATTTAAATAAATAAATAAATAGACGTATAAATTACATTTAAGACGTTGTGACTACGTCGCCAATATGGCGCTGCAATCTTTTAAAGTCGTAAAAGAATTTAACACGATTTCGAGTGGTTTCGTTAACTTAGGCGTCGATTATGATAAGAAGAGTTTCATTTTCTTGTCGACTTGAATGTGTTTTCGTCGTATTCCCCAAATTGCTACACAATCCTCTCTGAGAACTAGCTCAAACTTAGTTCTTGGGAATGTGCGCCCGATACGGATGGTTGTTGGTGGCCGTTTCGTAATTTCTGCCCCAGCCGCCACTGCCGCCACCGCCGTACGAATCGTGGCCGACACTCGCGTGTTCGTGATGCGTCTCGTGGTGCTGCGGATGCGCGACCACCTCATAGGTGACGTGCTTTTCCTGCGAGAAAAGCTTCTTGAGACCGATCACGGCGGCGAGCACCAAGGCGAGCTGAAAAAGCACACATTAATTCGATTTGCATTCAAATAAACAAGTGTCAAAAGGTTTTATACCTTGGCGACAAGCAGAGCCTTTCCGACGAGCAGGACTAAACCTTTGAAGGCGAGAGCTTTCAATAAGCCCATCTTGAGTGCGGCGGCCGCAATAAGAGTACTCATGCCCTGATCCTTCTTCTTGCGCGCATCGCCGTTTGTCTCTGGCGTGGGACGCATCGAGAGGCCTAGGCTAACACCGCCATCCTTATCGCTGTGCCCCGAAACGACGACCTCGGCTTCGTCCAGCACCTAAAAGCCGCCGCACAGCGTTTATTATACCTTACATAATTAACTTTTGCGAATAGTGTGGGTATATGCTGACGACGGAAGATAATATTATCCAATTACGGATAGATTCGGGTTAATTACGCAACGGGCCGACGGTTTTTAGCATATTCAATTAACGACTATTGTCTTACTTGTCTAGATAAATATGTTGGGGTTTTTTTCAGTACAAAAATATTTACCTTCCATTTTAGGGATCGTGTGCGAAGGAAACTGAGTGCTTTGTCAGCCAACACGCTGGTCAATTGCGCCTCCTCGGACATCTTCTCCACCTCCTCCATGCTGCGCGCACTGTTGACGCTCACCGTTTCGGTGGAGGTTTGCGTGATCTCAAAGTCGCCGACTTCAATCTGCGACTTTTTCAGCAGCCGATTGAAGTACGTGACCAATTTCAGCATCATGCACGAGCTGACGTCGCGATTCGAGCATTTGCTGTTCAGCTTCTTCAGCAGCGCCTCCTCGACGGTGGTGTGCTCGTTGGCGTGGACCTGTGCATGTTTAAACAAACAAACGCAATGAATAATGATGCAATTTGAGCGGATGACACACTTAATGAAACAATCATGGAGAATTCGGCGTGCGTTGTGCGATAATGAATGCGCTAATTGACACGTTATAGGTAAGCGGTGCATCGCAGATGGCAAATAATGGTCCGCGCGAATTGATTAGATTCGAAATACCGTTACGCAGATAAAAATGATTTAATTTCATCGTAAATGATTGGATGCTACGTACGCATCGCATGCTCGAGTGCATATTGTAATTGGGCGCGATGTCGGAGAGATGTATTCACGAATTTATTATGATTAATGCTATCAAGATATTACGGTTGTTCGTGTAGCGTTGATGGACGTATAAAGTTCATTAAAACGATGAAGTGCGAATGCATGGTCAGTGGCGCCTAACCAGATTAGTTAATTGGGTGTTCTTCAACCGTTAATTTATATGTTCCTTATCAAGATCACGATATTATATCTCTAAATAATTTTGAAATCTAATATCTTATTTAAATTAATTTAAAAAATAGTAACTTTTGCATTATTTTGCACTTTCTTTGAGTAAAAACCAGCACGTGTTTATTATGAAACCTTGACTCTCCTTCAACCGAAAGAATCATCCATACGAATGTAATAACAAAGTAATAAGTACTTATAGGCGTGCGCAATCAACGAGAGAGAAACGCATTGAAATCAAAAGTTTTTCAAAGCTCAACGAAAAAAAAAACTAGAGGTGAATGTATTATGAACAATACTTACCGAATTTTGATTCGGCGTCTCGTCAACAGCCGGTCCAGCCATAGCAACGGCCACCAAACAGACGGACACAACACAGATCACTTTAAAGTTCATTGTTGCCGATTCTCGTTAAACCCTTCACGTGATTTAACCAAACAGCGCTCTTCGGTCGCGAATTGAGTTATCTTCTGACGTTGCGAAAAACAAAACAATTGGTGAGCCTACAAGCTCATGCCGAAGGTTGCGAAACGAATGGCCCAACTGGCATACCGCGCTAAGATTTTATATCCTCTCTGCCGGTGAGGAGTTGCAATGTGTGTCGGTTGGACCAGTTAAATGCAAGAATTAGGGTTACGGTTTCTTCGTTTCCCATACACTTCGCGTATACGTCTTCTTCGCCAGCGCCGCCGCGGTGTGCTCTTGCTGCTGCTGCGGCGGCGGTGGCGGTGGTGGTACGCTACGAGCTGGTGCTCAATGGCGGTGTGCACGTGTGCTTTCGATATATTGGCGCATATCTTTTCGGCTTCGGCTGATGTTGATGCTGATGGTGATGCTCAGCGTTACCAGCGCGCATATGTGTTTCACGTTCACCACCGGCTTTCATCGGACAGTAACGTCCGGCGCGAACGTCATGTGGCTCGAAGCGCAACACGATCTTCGCACATCGTACAGAAATTCAAGTTAAACGATGCTAAAACGTTGCGATGAGTCGTATATGGTACCCTGAATGAAATCCGACTTGCATTAGACTAGTCGACTCTCTTTTGGCCAAGACTGGTATTTTTTATGTTAATCGTCCTAGAATACGATTTAATTTATATAGAATTACGGAGAAATATAAAATTGTGCACTTAGTTTCGAATTAATACTCAATGTGGCATATTTCTCATGGTTAATCGTAATTCGATTTTACTCTTTTACTTAAATTGGAATTATTATTGATTCAACTAAGTAAATTATTATAATAAAGCACAAATCAAAACCTTATAATTAAACACACTCTATGGCAGATTTCAAATTAAATTAGTTCTTCTACGAACAGCCTTAAACCAGTTTTTTGTAACAAGTTATTTCTCTAAGGTGTCTTCATTAATCTATAATTCCAAGTCATATCCTATATCCGTAAATGAATCCTAACCAATATCCTCAGCAAAAATAATCTTAAATAATATTGATTAGGTTACCTATATTAATCTATGTACCGATTTGAACGATTGAATTCAATTACGAACATGCGAGATCCCATTATATTGATACGCGTCTAATTCTACACAGCACCAATT
>JARJDR010008639.1:0-11216 GCA_030264135.1 Myllaena sp. GC000078 | reverse complement strand
GGCGAGAGCGCGGCGGTGAGCCTGATGAAATTGATCATACGCGAACGCGAACATCATCATACCAGCCCATTGTTGTTTTACGGTGCAATTCTTCCACCAAATATGTAAGCCGAACGCGTTCGCGCCCTATCTATTCGTATCGCTCGCGGCGATCGCGTCCTCCCGCTGCATTTGTGCGTGGACTACATAATACACCTACAACATAGTGCGCGGCACACATGACGATGACGCTTTCTGCAATCTTTGCTGCTGCGCCGAAAATATGCTGGTGTTGTTAACTCGTTCGTTTTGCGCCCACGTTCTAAATCGAGTGCAATCGCTTCAATGATTATATTACTGGGCGGATAGGTGTAGGGTAGCAGTTTAATATGCAGAAAATGGTGAGTACCCACTTACTAACTAGCTGACTAATTATCTTCATCGCGTGATTTCATTTGCTCGTTTTCTTCACCCACCGCCCCCAACAGCAAGGAGACGATCCTCCTTATTTGACTGTCGGAACCGCAGTTAGCGCAAAATATAAGGGTGCATTTTGTGAAGCCAAAGTCAGCAAGGTTGTACGCATTGTAAAATGCAAGATCACATTCAGAATGGGGCTGGGCACGGCCACCGTGAGTGATGAGGCCATCAAGGGTACACTGAGAGTGGGCCAGGTGGTATCTGCCAGACATCCAGAGAGAAAGGACTATATTGATGCAACCATTACGAAAATCCAAGATTGTAGTCAATACACAGTTGGTTAGTAGACTGCATCACAATACCTGCAGCAGTGAGCTAATTTTGTGTGTGCCTGATTTCAGTGTTTGATGATGGAGACATCACCACTTTGAGGAGGTCAGCTCTGTGCTTAAAGAGTGGCAGGCACTTTAATGAGAGTGAAACACTTGATCAACTACCCCTAACACATCCTGAGCATTTTGGTAATCCAGTCATGGGTGGCAGGAGAGGCAGAAGAACCAGATTGTTAAAGTATGTACTTATAAATCTCGTGTACTAAATATGAAATTAATTCTATGCCTTGATATCCAAATAGGGAGGACAGCAGTGATGGGGAGGGTGAGGAAGAGAACGAGCCCGATCTGGAGCTGTACAGCGCGGACATCGGCCGCGTGGTTGTCGTCGAGGCGTCCGATAAGAAACGCAACAAAGACAATTGGTTTCCCGGTTTGATTGTGATTCCGTCCGCGCAGCCGACCGTGCGCATTAACGTGAAGGACGAGTTTCTGGTGCGATCGTTTCGCGACGGACGTTACTATACGGTGCCCAAGAAGGAGACCAACGAATTCAAACGTGATTGCAAGTCGGATAGTTCATCGTTAATGGAGGCCATCGAGAAGGCGTACAAGTTTCTTGACAACGACGAGCTACCAGCGCATTGGGACAAGAATTCGCTGTTTAATTCGCAGAATCAATACTCGGATTCGGACGAGAACTTTTCGGATGTACGTTCAACGCGTTCATCAACTTGGCAAGCATTGTGTGATTATGTGCTATCATTGTTACAGAGTACGGACGATGATCAACAAACCGAGGAGAAGGACCACTTCGTCGCGCAGCTCTACAAGTTCATGGATGACAGTGGAACACCTCTGAATAAGCAGCCGATGATCAACAACAAGGACGTAGACTTTTACCGACTCTTTCGGCTCGTGCACAAAATGGGCGGCTACAATCGCGTTTCGAACCAGAACAAGTGGAAATCGATTACCGCGCGCTTGAAATTGCCCCAAAATCAAAACATTTATAATCAAGTCAAGCAGGTGTATAAGAAATGTTTGGTTGGGTACGAATCGTTCTATCGCACGCTGGGTTGCACGATGCTGAATCCCACGCGCAATGCGAAGAAGAATCGCGGTCGACCGCTGATTCGCGACAAGGACCGCATGACGCCGGTGCAGAGTCCCAAACCGGAGAAGGATAAAGAGGAGGAAGCGGTCGAAGTGAAGAAAGAGGAAGTTAAAAAGGAGAAGGAGGAGACGCCGAAGCCCTCGAAGAGCAAGAAGCCCGAGAAACCAGCTAAAGTGGCTGAACCAGAGGAGAAAAAGATTAAGAAGGAGCCGTCGGTGGAGCGTAGTGATAACAGCAGTGATGCTACCGACCAGTCAGAGGTTGCCGGCCCATCCAGGGAGCCCGGAAGACCAAAGAGAATTGACAGTAAAAAGGAGAAGAAAGTTAAACCAGCGACCGGTGATAAAGTAAAAGCGCTCGTAGAGAAATTCGAAGAACACGCGCGAAAGATCGATAAGGATAAGGAGAAGGATAAAGAAAAAGAAAAGGAAAAGGAGGACGAGAAGGAAAAAGAAAAGGAGAAGGAACGGGATCGGGAAAAGGAAAAAGAAAAGGATAAAGAGAAAGAAAAGCAGTCTCAGCAAACGCGGTCCAAAGCGCAACCACCTAAAGCAAAAGAAGTAAAAAAGGAAGAAAAAGAAAAGGAACCACCGGTCGAAGTAAAAATCGAACCGAAAGTTAAGGAGACAATTAAGGAAACTAAATCACCACAGAAAGTGAGCTCCAAGAAATCGTCCTCCGATGACGACAAGGAGAAGAAACGCGGACGCAAGCGGCTGCATCCGGAGGAGAAGGAGAAGCCTGTTGGCGAATCTTGCGATACGCAGGTGTCGATTAGTACTCCAAAAGGTTCCGTTAATATCGGCGATAAATTGAAGGTGTACTATGGGCCGACGCATGAATCTAAAGTAACTTACGAAGCGAAAGTGATTGAAATCGATAAAGATCCAGGTGGTTCCTTCTCGTTCCTGGTACACTACACAGGGTGGAACAATCGATACGATGAGTGGATCAATATTGGTCGCATTGCTGAGAACTTGAGTGCTGCAACTAAAGCAAAACGATTGAAGCAGAGCTCAGCGCCCTCCGGGTCGAAATCGAGCCCAAAGCCGCCGGGCAAGCGTGGTCGTGGAATGTCTATCACCGGACGCAGCACCGTACAGGAGACCCCACGTTCAACGACCCCGTCGAGCGTCGCCTCGTCGTCCAGCCGTACTAAGAGCCCTGCAACGCCGGTTTCGAGAAGCCGGAGCACACGCGGCGAAAGCGCACGTCGCACAAGGAGGACCTCCGCGCACACCGATGTCTCCGTGCAGTCGGAAAGCGAATCCGACGATGGAGAGCGCACAGAAAGCGATATTGAACTGACGCGCACACGAAGCGGTAATAAATCCGACGAGGCCGAAACCAAGATGAAGAGGAAGCTAGTTAAAACGAAATCCGAAAAGAGGAAGGACGATGAAGACACCGAAAAGGAAGACGACGATAAAGAGAAGAGTGCCAAAAAACCGAGGAAGTTTAAAAAACTAGCCGAGATCAAATCTGACAGTGAGGAGGAAATGCATACATGTCAACCAAAAGGTCGCGATTTTGATCTGTTACAAATTCGTAATGAGTTAAAAGGTTTCCGAAAGTCAACGGAAATACCCAGTTCGATTGAAACAAGTGAAAAAGACACCCTGTCATCGGATGAATCTGCTACCACCACGGACATGAAAGATATTAGCGAAACCGAGGTGGAGGACAAGAAAGAAAAAATTGCCGATAAATTATCGTCGAGTTCGGACGATATCTACGAATTCAAAGAGCCCGAGCCATTTGAATTCGGCAGCCGTAAAATTGTCGATGACAAAACAAAGAAGCGCATACCACGATTGTTTGAGGAGGTAGAGAAGTCACCGCCAAAACAAAAGAAATCGTCCAAATCACCATCGCCGGTGAAACAGGAGACAATCGAAGTTGTTGAGGCCATCGAAAAGAAGAGATACAAGAAAAGCTCTCCGAAAAAGATGGACGAGCCGGCAGTAGAAGAGATCGAAATTAAAACCGAAATCAAGGAAGAAAAGGAGAAATCCGAAGATCCATTTGATAAACTCGTCGAATCGCCATCGTTCCACGTGGTTAAATCGACAAGTGTATCGCCTGAGAAGCCCTCCTGCTCCTCTGCTCCTCCAGTGATGGCTGAAAAGATTAAACCAGATCTTCCGGCCGAAGCGCTGAATGTCTTCAATTCTCCAGATTTGATTGAGGAGACGAGCGAAGAGCGCGAATTATCATCAGAACCGGAAGAAAGGCCTTCCGAAATTCCATTCGTTCAACGAAGTCCTTTATTCGCGGATTTTATCAAATCTCCAGACCATACAAGTGACATCACATGCGATACATTTAGAACTGATGAATTAAAAGACGCCAAACAGAAGGACAGCGAAGATGATGAAGACTCAAATCTGCAAGCTTCGATACAGCGCGCACAATCAACTCTGACAAACCTATTGGATTCCAGCCCAGCCGATTCGGACGCGTCGAAACCCGAGTCGAACCTGATCACGTTAAATCGTGCCGATCCGGAAGACGACACCGAAGACGTGTTGATTGAGGAGGTCAAGGCGAAGATCGAACTGCCCAAACAAATCTCCGCTGTGTTCCAAGAGTCCGACAGTTCCATCCTGGAGGACTTGTACAATCCACCGCAAATCGCGTTGACCAAGGTGGAGGATATCAAAGAGCTTAACGTGAAAACCGGTACCAAGATTGCCGATTCGATCCTGCAGAAACTCACGAAGAACAAAGAGTGCGGCAGTCCACCGAAGCCGCCCAAAATGGACGAGCCAATGGAACTTGATATTGCACCTGAAGCACCTGAACCCAAGGCATCGGTAGCCGAGCCGAAGTTGGATACCAAGGTCGTGACTCTCAAGGAATCTCCAGTAAAATTGCCTAAAATTGATACCAAATGCATACCGAAGGTTGAATCAAAGATCGAAGCAGTGGCGCCCAAACCACCACCGAAGCCAGAGCCGCCGAAGCCCAAACAGCAGCCGGTGAAAAAACCGGAACCGGAGCCGAAGAAACGCTCGTACAAGAAGTTTGTCAGTCCGGAGTTTATCGACGAGACTGATAGCGACAGCGACGATAGTGACTCTGATCATCGGTTGGTAATTGCGCGGTCGGATGAGGATTCGCGCTCCAGCACGTCGAGCGAGAAGGCCGAACCGGACGAGGATGACTCGGAGCAGCACGTGGTGGAAACGAAGGAGATCAAATTCGTTGATCCCATCGAGTTGGACGAGCGCAACTTCAAAATCGCCGAGTGCAGCAGCGGCAAGCTTGAGGAGGATCTGAAAGAGGTAAAGACTGCCGAAGATATGGAGGAGGAGCCCAAGGAGGAAGAACCCGATTCGCAGCTGCATTCAATGCTTCTATGCGAGGAGACGATTCCTGGTAGTCCAGCGCCGGCGCCCACCAACGAGCCACCGAAACCGAAGACGAAAGCTGCTGTTATGGAAATGCCGTTTGCGAGCGCGCCGAGCAGTAGCAGCAGCAGTAGCACTAGTAAGAATGTGATGCTGCAACAGCACCAGCAACAACAACAACAACAACAGCAACAGCAAGAAAAGCAACCATCGCCGGGACCAATTATAATACCGATACAAAATCGGGATAGGGATCGCGAAAGGGAACGTGAGCGTGAACGCGAACGCGAACGGGAGCGTGAAAAGGAACGCGAGGCCAGCAACGCGAATACCGTACTGGACAATACACCGCCGACCACTCCAGAAAGTACTATTAGCAATTTTTCACCTAGAGGGTAAGTCCATATCTAACCATATGTGACTATGATTGATTGGCTAACGAACGCATTGTTTGTACAGTGAAATGGGCGGATTGTCTCCAAATAATGCTGACAATGAAAGCTGCAAGTCGACTGAGGCTGAAAATGATTATGCTGCACAGAGGAGGTCCACCTCAAGTAAAGTCGCAAACTACAGTGAAGAAGGTATGCACTCTACACTACTATTAACGCAAGGAATTTGCATTGTGAATGTTGTCCATTTCAGACTCGTTAAATTGTGAACCAACATCGATTTCCAAGAAGCGTGATGATTTGCCATCGCCGTGTAAGAAACGAAGACGTTCGTGCAAGGGCGACAATGATATACCCGCGAAACGCGGCCGCAAACCGAATAGGTCGCGGCATAATAGCGATAGTGATGATACGTCCGAGCATTCGATGCACGGTGTTATGTCAAATTTGGAAAACCGAATGTCTCGTTCTCCAAGACCATCCAAATACAATTTCTTTGTTGAATTAGGTATGCTTGACAATAGTCAACTCTCTTCTAACTCTCTTCTAATTTGCTTTTGTTTTACAAATTGTGCAGATCCTAATTTGGATAGTGCCGCACGAATTGCAGTATTACTTCAAAAACTAACTGACATTCGAAAAACGTATGCAGATGTAAAGGCCGAATTGGGCATGATCGAAAGACGGCGCAAAAAGATTCGGCGACGTGTAAGAGAAGGTAAGTTTTGCCCCCGATTCCCAAGTTTTTAAATAATACCGAATCATTTGGTTTGCTTTCAGCATTAAAAGCAGCTAAGCAGGAGATGACCTATGTATAAGATTTTTCACAACTAAATATTTTACCATTGCACTAGGATAGTGTTATGATGTAAAAAGTAGTAGTATTTTATCAGCTATGATAAGACTGCCTCACGCCAACACAAAGGCATAAACGTTGTATATATAAATTGCCTGAGAAATTTTCATATTGAAGATCCAATGAAGACGATATTGTTAATTGATATATTGTTTTGTGATAACGAAATTACATCAAGCAAATGACGGTCGCCCATCGACTAGGAATAATTACGAATGATCTATTTAATTTATAAGCAATTAAGTTGTCTGAAATTGATTTAAGAGTGTAGATTAACATTCATTTATATAATTTAGAAGTTAAACATATATTCAATATTGAATTTGTATTGTACATTATATATTCTTACACGATCTGCTAATTCATGCAACTTTTGTGAACGTAGATCGTTCAATTGATTTTATTTTGTTACTATATTTGTATTTTGTATAAAAATCGCTTTCCGTTTCTATCATTCATACAATTGTATGCGAATTAAGTAAAAAATCGGTTTATTACTTGGTCAATATATTATGTGCTAGGATTCGTCTGTTCGGTGATCATTTTCTGGCGTTGTTTATACGCAAAATTGATTTTCTTTATCGATTACGAAAATATATTTTGTTAAACAATAATAGTATTGCGTTTTCTCTGTATATGTCCACAAAATTGCAAACAGGGAAGTGTTTTGAGTCAGGCGCAAAAACTATAGGTAAAATCCTACCTTTCACACCAAGCTCTTATCAGCTCCAATTAATGCAAAGGGCTCGCTGCGGCGCTGGATAATCACTGAAGTTCACCACACTGCAATAGAGATACACAGGTCAGTCAAACATCATATTATTTAACGATAATTGTAAGAAATACTACTAGCAAAAATTATAACCTAATTGTCAAAGACGTAACCAATATCCACTCCGCATCAATCAATAAACAAATCGATCCGGTCGGATCCGCAGATCCGCGCAATCACCAAGGCAAATACATCATCGGATGTATCAACGTGCGTGTCAACCCGCCCGAGACGTAAGATCTTTGTGATCCGTTGTGAATTCGCAACGTTGCGACAAGTTACGTACTGTACTAAACGGACCCGTGAAGAGTTTGGCGTTGAACTAACACAGGAAGTGGGATGTTTGCAAATGCATGATGGCGGCTTGTCAGTATCCTAGTGGCGCCACCTACGTACGCTTATTGCCTAATTATATAACGGTCAATTTTCTTCACCTAGTGTATTCGTGTTAATGAGTGGAAAACGTTTCGGAAATTGTTTATTGCTATTACTTAGCAGCTGTTATAAAGAAATACTTATCACATTAACATTAAACTGCCGTTCTTCTCGATATTATACTACGATTGGTAGTGTAAACAAATTACGTCATAATATCGATTTTTGAACTTCTAAATAATACTGAATCCTAATCTATATGCGCAGTACGTTTGTGTCTTGTGAACAACAAGAGGAGAAATTTCCAGCAAGACAATGCATAATGTAAGGTTCCCAGCCGAAAGAAACACAATTATTCAACGCGAAACTACCTACGAGTACGCGAGTACGCTACCAGCAACGAAAGTCAGTCGCATGATGACGCGTGCCCGCATTTCGAATTTAGCCAAATTCCATTAAAGCCCAATCAGAACTAATTGGAAAATACTAAGAGGTCCACACATACTCCTACATGACGTATCCATTTAATTTTCCCAATGGATATTTTCCCAGTTTTTTTTCTGCTCCTCTCTGTCTCTCTTTGTTCAATTTCAGCGCAAGCAATTTTTTCCCCAATGCCTCCTTTCCTATGTGTACGCGACGCTACGTATATACCAAAGTCGCGATTACCACCATGGGGAGAGATGAAACCCGCGCGCGCAGAGAGCGAACGATGCGGCAAGCGAGAAGGACGAAAATTATGTTCAATGGTTCGTTCGCATTATAAAAATGCTACCTACCCCTAGCGTTTGTCCCTCTCTGTCTACATCTCTTTCTCTCTGTTATGTGTGTGCAGCGGCGCTCGGCAGAGAACAAATCAAAGACTGTGCGACTGCGCCACAACACCACACGCAACCATCTCCTTCCCACCGCCACCGATGCCGAACGCTGGCTTTCTCTTCGCAAGCGAGATGGAGAATGCGCGAGAGATAGCAGAGGCAAACTCGAAACGAGCGCGCACACAATGCGACCGAGACGGCGCGCAATGTTTTCCAACGCATTGCATCTCGCTTGCTTTCATCGAGAACGCCTGAATGGTGTCTCGCTTCGCTGACGTCAGCTCAACGCGGTGCGAAAGAGACAGCATGCATTGAGAACGAGCAACAGCAGCAACCCGGTACGAAAATAGCCTGCTATCGCTCAAACGCGCATAGAGACCAGCATCGGCGCTTCGTTTATATTCTATCTCGCCATACATATATTTGGTGCTTCAAAAGTTCGCAAAAGTAGTTGGGGAAAAATTCGGATTCGAATATTTCGGGGCGCACCGTTTGCTTTCCAAACGCCAACTTTTCGAAAACCGAACCAAAATCGGAATAATCGCGATGCTTCTTCGCGCCACATCCTATTTATTAGCTGCGGAACAATACAAAGGGAATATTTTCGAAAATGTCTAGCTATCTTTGCTTTTAGGTTAATCCGCAATTGAAAATAACCGACAAATTGAGGCCATTGTTTCAAAAATTTCCAAGTTTAGTATGAGCGATTGTGAGTAGTTCTAGGTATTTTGTTGATTTGCAGAAATATACTGAGCGTAAACTACGGGCAAAGAGGAATCAAGTTAAATGTCGCGCAATGACGATGAGGTCCGCCTTGATAGCGGTTGCATGGCGGCGTTGCAATACTCTGGGGCCGAGAAGAGAAGAGAAGAGAAGAGAGTGGCGGCGTAAAAAGCAAAGACAAAACACGAAACGAACGCTATCTGTTTGCTGCTGCTGCTGCTGCTGCTGTTGGGAGGCTCTGTGCGTTTTAGCCTGCCTCCCCCAGCCTGCTTCATTTGCTGAAGGGTGTGTGTGTGTGAAGGAGGGTGGAATGGGACCCCAACACAACGAGGGATCCGATTCCACACCCCCTACCCAACCACCACCATCGCCACCAACATCGGCGTCGGCGCGGCCCAAATTATGGAAAAGCCCCGACACCACGGCGACGCCGCCGACGACGCCGTCGCGTTTAAAGAAAATTACTCCAGCACCGGGCTCCCCTTTCATTCTCGCCTCCTGGCCGCAATATACCGCATCATTTATAACCTGCAAAACGTATTTTTTTCGCCCAACGCTCGCGCACAATGATAACGCGCGGGCCGCCCGGCGTTGGAAGTCGGCGAAAATCAATAATTTCGAAAATTGCGGCCCGCGCAAAACACGGCGGGCCGTTGTGAACGTTTCCCTCGAACCGAAATGTGGCATAGATGGAAAAGTGCGAGTTTGGAATTTGCGAGTACGTAATACTAAACTAAGTACTGGCGAGTATTTAAAAAGTCGCTGTATTGCCGCCATCTCTGCGATGCGAGATGAACTAGCGCTGCCCACCCCCTTTGACGGACGGGTTTTGGGGGGGAAAGGAGGGGGGACTGATGGATACACCGCAGCCGCCCACCCACACGCGCTCCGTCTTTCTCTGCTGGCGCTGCTACCCACGCACACACACACCCATGCAGAGTCATTGCATGAAGGCTCGATTCCGAGAACATTGCACACATGCGAGGAGCGAGCCGCGCAACACAAAGCGAGGATGGCGGGGGAGCGGATTTAATTTTAAACCCTTCACCCTATATTCCCTTTTCCGTCGCACACTTCACTTTGCCGCCTCCCCTCCCCCCCTCCGCATCCCCGCCTACCGCCAACTCTGCCGCCACCGCCGCTCACGCAATGCTGCGACGCAATTTCTGCGCGCCGAGCAGGACGAGCAGAACGATTGCGTGCGCCAGAGAAGGACGCGCAGCATCACCATCAATTTCGATGGGGTACGGTGTTCGAGGTGGTGGTGTGGTAAAGTGCAAACATGGAAATGGAAAGAAAGGATGAATTACATATTTGGAACAAAGAGGAAATTTTGCCAACTTATAGTACTCGTAGAGTACGAGTACGTAATGTGCGTAGAGCTCCGCAAGCGTTAGCGCCGCCAGTTGTAATTAATATCAAGTTAATTAATTAGAGTTTGATACGTGGGTAGGTGTGGGTGGGGAAGAGCACGGAGTTATTTTTGATATTTTAAGGATTGCTTTAACTCTCTCTCTCTCTCTGGCGGGATAGGTACGGTTGTTGCATAATACCCACTTTTTGGTGATTTGACGAGGTAGGCGCACACCATCAGCTAATGAAATTTGCCGAATGCTTTAATCAACGGTAGATGATTAATAATACCGCAAGCCACCCTCTCCACCCTTTCAACAACAGCAACAATGTTAAATTAACTTCACCAAATCACACACTACATGATTCTATTCTAAACACTATTCTCAACATTCGTAATGGTGTTACCAAGGTTTCTTTTCATGTAACAGAGTGACAGCAATGGCCGCCGGAAACACGCGTGCTACCAATGGCCGTGACATCCTACACAGGATGTCGAAATCTACCTTAGGTACCATTCTTTTATTGTTACTGCCTTCCAGCAGCGAACATATTGTATATTTGTATAAAATATCAAACAACATTGAATGAGGGAAGCGAGTAAAGAGTAAAAAGTGCGCGACACTCGGCGCGCAGAGTTTCCCGCGCCCGCGAAATTCGAAAAAGCGCGCGCCCAAGACGCAATAAAACGCAATGGGTAGAATGCGGCTGCGGAGAGTACCATCA
>JARJDR010008621.1:0-17009 GCA_030264135.1 Myllaena sp. GC000078 | reverse complement strand
GATGCGCTATTAAGATTACGAAGGCGGGAAAAAAGGGTGCTATCGCGCGTAATTTATGCACGACAACAATTTATTCACATCGCAGTTCGTAAATTTCTTTTTGCTTGCTCACCTTTCTTATTATATGAATTATGATAAAGTTGCTATTAAATGCGACTATGTAGTGTTACTTATAGTAATTTTCTAAAGAACTCCTGATAAATTGCACTTGGTTTGTTATAATTTTACCCATAATTACTATGTTACGATAAATAATTTTAGTAGTTCTGGCATAATAAACCTGTTTCCTGAAGATTGAAACTGCTAAGACTACCCTTTAGTATTTATAAGCGGCAAATAACCCTTTAATTCAAGTGAAAATATAAATTTGTATTCGGCGCAATAAGTTTTTTTTTATATTCCGAACTCATCTTGCAGTAGGGAAGAGTTTATTTATTTTTCGTAGTCTTTGAAACATGCAGCATGTCATTCATGACTTTTGCCGAAACCGTTTCGGCGTCTCAAAGAAAATCGAGAAGTGACTACTTCTCCAGGAAAACTCGAGGTCGTACATACATATATAAAGCAGGAAGAAATATAAAAAAGGAAGGAGTTTCTGGCGATTCGAATCTTAGATAAACCAAACATTAAGCAGGCGAAGGGTGAGATACGTACATAGCTAGGAAGAGCATTACTCCTGGAAAGTCGTAAGTGAAAAAAGTTTCCGCTTTGCCAGTGATGCAAAAGCGATGATGATGATGATGCCACCGACGCCGACGTGTAAATTTAAATGATGGACAGTAAACTTTAAAACGAAACATCGTAAAAAGTCAAGTACTATTTTGAAGAGATTCGATAAAATGTAAATTCGTTCCTCAGCGTAGAAGGGGGAGTTAATCCGCAAGGGTTTTTACAAAAACATAAAAAGCGTGATCAACGATGCGCGATAAGGCGATGCGTGCGGAATGCGAAAACGCAAATGCAAACCAATCGCGGTTGAGCGTTTTCCATGGCGGAGATGTGTAATCAAGTGATATGCGGCCGACATGGATTATTTTCATATGATATAATATCAAAATACATAAGTAAAAGCATCTTTACCTAAACCTACTTATCATATATGTAATCTTTTCTCTGGTTTTATTCGGAAAGTGATTTGTAGTAGTACACACGCATGTCGACTTAAATTCATGCATATTAACCGCACAGATTTGATGCGATGCCATCCGGGCGTAAATTCTCATCAGCATTTTAATAAAATTCCGACCGGCCGCAGTCTCCGGTGGGTTTCGGCACCCCGCATCTGCTTTACGCCAGTTTTTATTTGCTTATACACAATCTTAATGCTTTAGTTAATTATTGAAAAGTAGATTACATTTCCTCGGATTTTATTCAATAAAATTATATTGCATCATATAATGAAGTGCCAGGAATATGATGTAACTTTAATCATTAATTAGCGACTTCTTGATAAGCTGTGAAATTATGAAATATGAAAATTAAATTTATATTTTGCATGCAATTTCAGTCAAATAATAAAATCTCATAACCTGGCGCTTTGTGACTTTTTTATGAGGTATAAAAACGTAATAAACGTAACGACGTCGAAGAAGCAGAAAAAGAACATGTTGATGGTGATGATGATGCTAATGTTAGCAGTAGAAATAAGTACGAATAGTAAATCGACAATTCCCATAGCGGCAGCAAAAAGGCAAGTACGTTCGTTGACAGTGCACAAGGACATGGACGAGCAAGGACAAGAAACGAAATGATGAATAATATGAAACGCACCACCCGAAGATGTGGGTGATGATGGACTCGCCTGCAAATCATTTCGCTGGTGCTGTCGCACAATCCACACGCATCAGATGTATAAATAAATTTGATACAAAAAATAGCTTTGAAATTGCCCTTGTATGTAGACATATCCCATACTTGTAGTATTTCAAATTGAGGCATTTCAGAAGCAATATCATTTTATCCTTAATTTTTATTTGCCTTTATTAGACATGATAAACTATCTTGAATGGATGCATTTCTTTAGCAATGTACATCATTACCGTTAAACTTTGCTTCTTACACTATGCCATAAATATATTCTGAATACGAAAATGAAATAAGATAAAAAGAACGCAGCAGGAAGGATGTAAACGCCACGGTGGCGCAGGATGGATGAATGGTGTCGTATTGGAGTCGGGTAAATTTAAAATTTGATGGATGAGCGCCGTACTGTATTGACACGGCGCACATAGATTTACAATCCACCTTTATCGTCGTTTACACACAATAACTCGAGTAAAGCTTGTGTAACAACCTGCCTGCCTCTGCACGGATTATTATTAATGTTTGCCCCAAAATCAGAGCAATATTTCAATTATTTTTATTCGATACCGCCTATGATTGAAATTAAAGTTGCGGTTTTAAAAATTGATTATTTTTTAAAGCGAGCATTAACGGTTATTTCGATGTCGCCGAGAGCAGAAGCAATATTGACACAAAAATATAATCGCGTCATACGGCGAAGAGATTTCTCGTCGAGGCGCCTCCTCTTCGACAAATCTTTATCTAATACTTGCCGATGCGTTGCTTTCGCTTCACAATGCCTTTCAGTGTCGAATGTCACACATTTTCCTTTTGCCGAAAATGTGCGCTATTCGCTCACCCCTTCAATAGAGATTCAAATCAACATGCGCACCATTGCTGATATTTGGTTGCGGTTGGTGCCAAATTTTATCAAGAACTTCGATAATACATCAGCAAGATTTGAAATTCAATAATATATAAAATACTCCGAGGTTTTTCTAGTTGAATAAAAAAACTAATGATATTTTCAAGGAACAAACTGCTTAACATTAATTCGATTGGTTCATGGAAATCGATCGAAATAATGGCTTGTATCAATAAATTCAAATTGAATTACGCATTGAACCTGGCGGCAATAAAACATAAAAGCACCTATTTGAATTTCGATTCACGACGTTCGACAACCAAGGGTTGAATCGGCAAAGATAAATAAATCTTGTATACGAACACGACCAGCATCGGCGGCGATTGCAATACGATTGGGCTGGTAATTGCCGGCCAAAAGCAAATAAAAGAAAATTGAAACAAAACAGTCCCAATGTTATTGCGAATTAAATCCTACTTTGTTTTAAATCTCCCCGTACCTATGTCTACAAATTACGGAAGAAATTTTTATCTCAAATAACATTTCATCAACAGCTAAGTGATGTTAAACGATTTGCAAGGAGTAATTAATTGTTTGCAGGGCGAAAAGAGTCATTCCACTCGTCAGCTCACCGCATTTAATTAATCATCCATTTCGCGGAGAAAGTATTTGCATGCTGGGTAGTAGGTATTTACATTCGTATTAAATTGTAGGTATTAAACGTGTCTGAAATTTACGCAGGCAAAGCATCGAACTGCCAACCGCACGCACGCGCGCGCGTATAAAGTTAATAAATCGACCTTTCCGGTTTTACTCCCTACCAGATGAAACCCTGCATCGTGCAAGAACATTTAGCGAATGTAGGACGTGTGTGTAAAGGCAAATATGATCTGTACAAAAAATAAATAAACGCTGCTCTTGGCAGACCGAAACCTGCCTGAAACATTCAATTAATATTTTCACTCACTCGATTCACATTATGTAATTATCGCGCTGGGATGCAGAACGAATCCAGCGCGTTCGTAACAAATAACTCAAGCCCAGCAACCTCACTTCGAACGCTGCGTTTTATTAAATTTTCTAAAAGCTATAGCCCACGACGAAGAAGGCGCAGAAGAATAACAGTGCTTAATGAATGGTCCAACGTAAGGTGTGCAGGTGGATGGGTGGTGGTGGTGGTGCGTTTTCGAAACCGGTTAATCAACGAAATTGAAATATTCAAAACTGGGTTGGGGGTTGCGATGGAATGTTTAATATTTGCATAATTCAATTCGAGTGTGGAAAAGCATTACAAATGCGAGGGGATGATCGTTTCAGGTTTCAAGCGTGGGAATTACTTCATTCTATTCATAATTTCGAGATTAATGTTTATTTTAAATCTAAAAATATTGCCATCTTATAAATTATTTATGGTTGTCGAGATAAAATTGATATAAGCGGATTTTATAAAAAATTAATTACTCCTTTTTTGAAAACAATTAGGTAGACATAATTTCTTTGGCGGGTTTGAATGGACCCGAGATGATAAATGAGCAGATGATAGTTATATAATTTAATGAATAGCTGACGGCGGTCGGCAAGACAACCCCAAAAATAGAATCATGAAGGAGAAAGAAAAATGAGTGAATGAATTTTTTATACAATCCGTAAGAATAGAAAATCCTTTTGTGTCTATCATAATTTAATCCATTAAAGCTCTGTCAACGTGCCCTTGGAGATAAAGTTGATTTTGACAGAAAAATAAANATAAATAAATTTAGAAACATGAAAAATTGTCTGCGCAATAGATAAAAATAATAATTTCATTGAGACTAATGGCATTTTTCAATTTATATTGATGCAAAAAATACGTGGCTCTATAACTCAAACACGACACAACACGAGAGAATTACTCCAAATTGAACGCATTTTGCATGAGCGCATCGCATCGCGTACAACACCTCGCGATTGAGTGAACATCGGTCGCGTCGGTCGCGCCGCTATCGCAGCTGATTCATTTTTTTCGCTTTCGAAGCGCGATGATATGACAATCAATTTTTCAGCGCCGACCGTGTGCGCACCCACGCTGTAGCCGCCGCCGCCAATGAAATTGCGCATTCTGCGCGATGAGGAATGTGTGACGTTTATTTCGGCATCGGGATTAATTTACTAGTCCTTGTGATTTATTTCGCATTAAAATAAACGCATTCCACCGAAAACGTTTAGATCGAGTTGCTTTCGAAAATTTACTACTTTGCTATCCTGCTGGGCGAGATTAGAGAATCGGGCTAAACTCATAATCGTTGCAAACTGCAACGCAACTTGAGAGCCAGCCATCCAAGCGAATGTCGTGTGTTTGTTGCTAAACCCTTATCTCGATGGCCGTCCCATATCATGCTCTGCCATACGATCATGCTGGAATTGCGCTCGTAGAGCTTTATAGCGTTATGTTAGGTCGAAGGTAATTTATTAAACAATGCACTATATATCCTTCTAAATCTGATATTATCTCTCGCAATGTATAATATCCTTTAAAACCCTATAAAGTAAATCAATTATTTAATGATAGATTTACAATTTAAACTTGTTGCGTTTGAATTCCAAACTTTTGGCACTTTCGATTTCGTTTCAAATCTAAACCGCATGCTTAAATGTATGAAGAAGGTGCAGAAACATGCATCTTCATCCAGTCCACCTCACATTCGAAGGATGGTAGGGAAACCACCTGGTAGCAAAGTTTTCCATTAGTAAATGTATCTATCTTCCAGCTACCCGATATCTATTCCTGTAAAACGCTGCGTTCATCGCATTTCAACCGGTGGCATAGCAAAAGGGAAAGTGCCAAGCTTTGCGGTATGCAATGAAGGCAAAGCGTACGCTGAAGGAAGGAAGGAAGACGTAGTCGTGTGCAGATAGCTTGCTTGGCAAGACAATGCCGCGGGGCGACGTGAAACAAACGTGGATGCACGATATCACCGCGAATAAGGAAAGACGAAACAAGTGTAGTATACGTACGTGCGTTTGAAACAATATGTGCCGTGTGACACCTCGGCGCGCATATAAATCTTCACTGTTTCCAACCCCTATTTTCTTTTGCCTAATGCGACCCCTCCTTATCCGTGTAGCGCATGTCCTTATAAATTTCATCCGCGCCCGATTTATTTACTTTGCTCGAATGTAAAATTCATGAATGTAAAATAATGGCTAACGAAAATGAGCGATATTAATTTAAACTCGACGCCGAAAAGCGCGTGTTTGGTATTAATAGCAACTATGCGAGTGTGTTAAGCAAACTTACTAATTTGCGTTTTGTGTTTCGCGGTACAAAGAGCAACAATACCACTTGCATACATTCGCTGTATGCAATTTTGAAGCTCCGCCTGCCTTGCTGCAGCGCTCAAATTTAACACAATCTAATAAGAAGCAACCGACGATGTGGCGTCTAATAGGATGCAAGTTCTGAGAATTGAGAAAGTAGTACTCCTCTGCAGTGAGCAATAAGGACGAGGAACATGCAATGCAGGCAGTGAGAAACTCGCTATGAACTATGAGAATTATGCCCCGGCTGTAATTTGTAATCATAGCGGAGATTTACGTTTTCTCTTGCATGTCATCATAATTCAAGGGAATTAATTGCGAAATTGATGCATTTGTTTCAACGCCAATTGCCGACGACAACTAATTCATGGCTACAATTTCATTTTGTGGTATATAATGTTATTCCACTCGACTTGAAGTGAAACGACTTTGCGCCAAGTTTATAGTCTTCGACAATTGGAAGGAGCAAGGACTCGTTGCGGTTTTACGCAAATTGCGAGTCTCTACGTCTCGACAAGTTTCTAGTTTGATCCTGAGCGCGCGTTGAAAGTCGAATACAATTCACGGCTCTGTCGTCGATGGTGCGCGTCACTCAGTCGGTCGTATCACTCGTGTCGTTGGCGAAAACTCCCTTATCGAGTGCGACGAGGTCATATATGTGTGTGTACATGGGCTCTGAGTTGCTTCACAAAGGCTCAAGGATCTATGCGCGAAGAAGAAGTTGAACAAGGGAGCGCGTCCGCTCTTTTCGTTCGTACGCGCGCGCAAGAAGACGACACACAAACTAAGTTTTATATGAATGGCGTAAAACACTTCATTTAATAAATTCGTGGAAAGCGGGAGAAACAGGAAAGCCATGCCAAAGGGACATTCCGCGCCTGACGCGCATACGTAATATAATGGACGATAATGTATTGCGTGCGAAATAAACTTGTAGCGCGGGTCGTAAATTCATAAAGTTTAAAATGTTGTGAGTCTGTTTTATGCGTATCCTATTTTTGGGCGGCTCCACCAAAGAAAGCTCATTATTGTAGGTATTTAGCCGAATGCGAGTAAGAACTATCAAACAAACTAGGCGGCGAAGAAATATCAAGAACTTCTCACACGCCAAGCAGGAGGAGGGAGGGTAGATTCATCTTAAAATCCCCAATGCGTACTTAAGATTCGAAGTTTCTCGCAGTGGCGCCAGAGAACTAATTGCGAACGAGCCGGTTGCTGGCCGCGCAGCGTGTGGGCACTAATCGAATAGAAAATTACGCCACGGCAAACGTACTCCCGTCTGGCGCGAATAATCAACGGTAATTATTTTCCATTGCGCCCAACAACAACGAAGAAAAAAACTCTGAGAACGAATTCCAAGGAAATAAATGCCAGAAAGACAGAATAAATTGGATTTAAAGATCCCCCAATACAGATTTACGAAATTAATTAATAAATAAATAAGCGGATAAAAAAATTAAATTAAAAAATTTATGGAACAGTCTATATAATTCCGGTGCGTTGGGGGCGGATTGCTATTCGTGGGATGATAGTAAATATATGATGCGACATAAATATTTAACAATACCGGCTTTCCTAGAAGCCTACCACGCATTCATATTTAAAATATAAAGCGACATCTTTATACGCTTCTGAAAAATGGGATAGCAAAGAGCCGCTGATCACAGCTTATAGGCTCTTTCTTCTTCATCAGATTCCAATATAGATATGGCCCGCACGGGTGCGGATATGTATCTATGGATGACCTCTGCACATAAATCAAATGCTGAACGTTTTCCTTTAGGGCGTGTTGAAAGCTACTGCGCTTCAGATGGAACGCACAATAACTAAAAGCGATTGCGTCACCGTGTTTGCTGAAGGACATTACCGAAAAACTTTCTTATATTTAAACTATTATTATCAATCTTATGAAATAGGTTGTAAATAAATGAGTTTGAGGTTCATACAGCTAGATGAATAGACGACGCTTCATTACCCTCGCCAAGACGTTCAGCTTCTGCTCCTTTTGCGTTTGACCACCCTAAGAAAATTGGATTGCCGGATCGGAGTAGCGTGGATCGAATTAACGATTAACTGAATTCTACGCCTAGCGAACAGCTGTGTGAGTGCGTATCGTCATTTCCATCTTAGATATCTATTCAAGTGGAGGAATGTAATGTGCAGTACTTCTTCGAATTCGAATGAATTAACTCAGCCGTGAATTTCATCCCATTATAATCTATAATAGCGTCAATTTTTGTGCGAATATAATAAGCATCCGGTTTGGGCGTTGCGACTAATTGCCATTATAAGCATGTATGCGCGAGCAGAACTCATTACTGCGCTGAAATCCTAGTCCGTATCCTGTCGCCGCCCAGTCTCGACTCGCAAATCATCCCCAGCGAAAGCTTTATTAAACACTTATATCAAATTCGAGGAGGCGAGTTGAATGTGTCCTTGCGGACTTGCCGCACTAGTCGGTGGCAGGATATTTAATCTCCGGCTGCGGCGCAGCGGCAGTTTGTGGGCGTGCTTGTGACCTTCCGTCTTCTGGCGCCGTCTTGTCCTTGCATTTAATCTATAATTTTCATTTGGTGTTGATTTATTAATTTTGCCAAGTATTGTAATATGTTAATAAAATGTTTTGATAAATTCTATGAAATGCAATTGGAGTGTGCGCAAAATATAACGAATAGAGTAATTTGCTTTGAAGCGTGCGGTTTTCTTATCGGATGCAATTCGTCCTGTCCGTTCGGCGAAACTTATGGTCGGGTTGCCGTTATCGATCAAATCAATCGCAGTCGAGTGGGTAATTAGAGTCATCTATCTCTTTGATCAAAACTATCACAAATTCGCAAACGCAAATGAATTCCATGAATAAATTAAATTAAATTGGCAACGAACTTATTTACCATCAAAAACGTTAAAGAAATATGAAATTACCTTTCTATACATTTGCATAGAGATTGCAAAATATTACTTAACTATGTCATCCTTAATGATGGTTTATATCGGAAATTGTCAACCAAACATCTGTCGCCTCTCAAGACGCACTACATTTCGACAACTACCAACTATTCTATTCTTAACTTGCGATTGATAACATTGACGTCAGTTACATTAATCCGCGGTTGTCGAACGCGCAACATAAACGTAAACGTAACGAAAATGAGAAAAGTTTGAACTCTGGACGTGCGCGAGCGCACATTTAAAGTCCATTTAAAGTTCGCATCGTGTGCGAAACGCGATTTGTCGCTGCCAGTTAATTGTCCGTGTGATTTAATTCCATCAGGACGAGGAGCCTGCGCGGCGTGTACAACGCACTGCGAAATTGATTGAAATTTACGCATCCTCTCCACCGAAAAGGACGTTCAATGTTTTAATTATTATCTTTCGAAAATGAGACGTCAAATAGCAAAAGTTATAATGTCGTGGCTATGACATAAATGGAATTGTTCCTGCTTTGACAATGTTAATTGATTTCAAGTTTATTAATCAATATTTCGATTAATTTCTAAGGGCGTTGGCAATCGACGCGGTAAATAATTAAATTGGTCCAATTAACTTCCATTAAGTGTACCTGCCCAGCTTGCTTGGAGTGGTAGTGAAGGGAAAATTGAAATTTAATTATGTAAAATACGAACAAAAGCGAAAGCACACGCACGAGAACCTGTTGAACGAATTTTGAAGCAGGCAAAAATTCCGATAAATATATGTTTGATTATTTGAAACACGTGCGTAATCTGGCATCTCATTTATGGCCATATTATCGTTACTATTTAAATGCTTCAAGCGTATGGTTTGCTTCGCTTGCAAAAAGTTTGTTACATGAAAGTTAGGTTCTGCTAAAAATAACAGCAACCATTTTTGCCCTCCACCTTACCAATACTTATGCCGTGCAGAAATTCCCAGCGAAATTATCGCTCTGAATTTGCAAAGCGAGCGGGAAACGGTTATAACATACCGGAATGAATATGAAAATGTAAAGTGTGGGAAAATTAAAATCGTCAGCGGCAGAGAGTTTTGCGAATGGTCCAGCATGTAGGAACGAACATGCGTATAAATTAATTGCGCGCATTTGTTGGTCGACATCCGCATTTAACATTATTAATTCATAAAAATGTAAAATTACGCACTCGCGCGCGCGCGCGTGCATATATTTCTATGAAAGAGAATACATGAATGCGAATTCGCGCCATTATCAAAAATATTCCGGAGGGAAACAAAAGGCGGCGGCAACGGAGGCGGTGGTGGCGAACACAATCTGCTTGTGTTCTCACGATCCGAAAGACATTTCACGTGCATGTAGTAAGCGGGCATGACGTGCAGCCAAAAGAGCGGCGCGCTGGAAAATTGAAAAATTATATATATACTGACTGACTGCCGCCGCCCGGAAACGGCGCACATACTCGACGCGCGGCAATACGTTTAAAATTTGCATCCAAGCGATGATATGATATCCCTGCCACCGGATACACTTTGATAACGGAAGCGATCAGTCTGGTTCCGAGATGCTGTGCGCGACTTCTGAGAGCTGCATATGGGAAAGCGAGAGTAAACGAAAGAAAATACGCGTATGAATGTTCACTTTGCGCGTTGTCGCAATGGTGCACGGTGTGCACTTTGTGGTTTGTTCGGTTTGCGTATTATTCGCTGTATGCAATTTATTATTTGAGCGGCGCTGCAAGGGTGCAATGTTGCGGATGCAATGCGAAATCAGCGCAAATCGGCTGGAAAAGTAAATCTATCGGAAGGTTCAACTATTGTGTAGTTATATTGGCTCTATTGAAATACTTTATAGATTTTGACTAGTTGCCAATCCGCCAAATATTTATTAAACCGTAATCTACTCGTATATTTTAAATATGAAATTGTTTGAATTTCTACAATGTTGCAGATTTCATAACGGTTTAACGTTAGCGTAAATAATAAATCACATATTTTTGTAATCCTTTTAAAAATAGGCCAGTGTCAATGAAATATTCTTGAAAGATCAATTTTCTAAATTTAAAACTTGCGCTCCTAGTGAAAAATTGCGCGCATAAAAATAATCTCTTAAAATCAAAGAGAGCATAAATTTTTCAAGGCATCGACGGTCATTACCATCGATCATGACGATAAACGCACGAACGAGGGCGATTTTTATCACCACAATTTTATGTGCATGCGACAATAAACATTGGTTTTCAATCGATTTAACGCGCCGAAATACACGGTGCGGCAGGACCATACGAATCGCAGAGTGGAATTACGTCCCATTTCTTACAATTTACATAAAATTCGATCTGTAGAATTCACTCGGCATTCGTTCGTCGCCCGTCGTCTTTTTGACGATTCCATCCAATCTCGACGCGTATCGAAACCTAGAAGGCGCTACTTTTCCGACGCACAATTAAATTACGCGATTTTCATCGAATCTGAGCGGATTGTTCAATTATAAAAGGAGCTTCACATAGCAGAGCTTTTTTGCGTTCTTTAATTTCTCTCGCAGTTTCAAAATGTCTGTAGAAATTGACGAAACGCACAAAAACGTATTTATTTAACTTAATTATAGAGTAATTAAACGTATTTAATTTAAATAATGTATCTGAATGAATCTATCGGTAGTGATTTCTTCACTTTTGCATTTTCTCGCCAAAAATTCACGTCGCGCATCGGTGAATCCTATTTCTTTTCCCAAGTCGGTTTTGTTTTTGATTATAGTGTCACGCGACGCCGGCGCCGGCCCAGTGGTGGCATGCATCGCACTACCACTACGCATTTCAGATTTTCGTGCGTCGCGCGCTCGTTTCTCATTATTCGCTTCCGACCGCGCGCCGCTCCGATGTCATTTCTCAGGGATACGTCGATGCGATTGTATGGATGTATAAGAGCGCAATTTCGATATCCTCGCCGGAAGGACTGGGCGACTGGTGCCTGCGCGCGAGAGCGACGCAATTACTCAACATCACTGTTTTTGATGTGTTGTGTGTTGTTCCGACTATAACTCGCCGAACTGGGTCACTCACTCAAGACCAAGATGCTTCCCGTGATGCATGATTATTGCCATAAGTTTACAAAAACATTACATTACAAACTTATGTTTTTATTATTTTATTGCATGTTTTAATATAATTTTATAATTATAATTATACATTTAATAACCGAAGCGAAGTGCGGAATTTTATAATTAATGTACAGCGCCGCAATTGATGAAAACCGTCCGCGCGCATTTCGTGGCGCGGTGGAATAGTGTGTTAATTAAGCGCGTTTGAAACTTTAATTAGAAATGTAAATAGCCGGCAAGGGCACGCAAACATCGCCGCGGTTTAGTGCATCGATTCTTCCGGCCACCACACCGACCCGTCCGCCATCTCTTCAGCGAATGAAATTTTAATATCGTAAGAATTGTAAACCAGCCAGCGCCAAATCGCTATAAATTTCGATTCACAACCCGAGTAAACATACGTTTACTCGGAGCGCTCCAATATTGATGAGATCAAAGTTGATTCGTAAACATCAATCACGCATTTGGAATTAATTCCGCGAAGCGTGGATTTATTAGCCGACCACTGCAATTTATTAATTACTAATTGCGACCATCCCGCCTACACATTCATCAAACGGTTGTATACGCAACTCACCTGTAGGTAGAGAACGATTTTGCACATGACGACGCCAAAGAACCAGGTGAGCGTCACATCCCAGATGACTGAAGGAATCAGGCAGAAGACGATGACCATAAAGTCGGCGATGGCGAGATTGACTATGAAATAGTTGGTCACTGTGCGCATCGAATGATTGCGATAGACGGCGACGCACACCAGTATGTTGCCGACGAGGCCGACGGTGAAGACGACAAAGTGCAGACTGATTAGCACCCACGTCCAGGTGCGCGGAAAGAGGAACTCTTTCAAGTCGTGCAGATACTCGTCGGCGTCGTAGGTTTCGTTGCCGTCGGTGTCGATGGTTTCGTTCAATAAGGGTAGCTCGCTCACGTTCACGTTCACCGCGTCGGCTGCGGCGTCGATGTCGAACGCGTACGCTTTATTAAACAATGTGGTCGCGCCCGTTTCGTCGACGTAATCGCGCTGGACATCGCCGTCGATGACTTCCAGCACGTACGCCATGTCGGTGGCGTTCGTTATGGGAAATGCAGCATGCGCTCGCGACAACCCGCACACGAGAAGAAGCGCGATGCAGCTGGCGATGCAAGACATGTCGATTAGAAGTCCGCACGCATTCAACAGAATTCCAAAGGGTGACGGCTAATATTCTCCGCAATTTTTCCAATTGGAAACTGTAAAAGTTTAATAATTTTAATTAAAACTACATCGTTTGCTTCTTTTAGAACATCTTCTCCGCAAAATGAAAATAATACGAATTGAAAGCAAGCAGAATGCAATGCGGAAGCGGATAATATAATAGAATGATTATGTGATATAATATAGTATGAACGACGGATTTAGAAGTGTAAAAATGGTGTGCGACGAAGACGTCGACTTTTTGGCAAATTATGATGGAAATTTATTCAAGCCACACTCTTCATGCAACTCCACATTCGTGTATGAGTACCCGAAAGGCCGGAGTCGTCGTCGTTTGGCGAATTTTTATGTAAAACGCGTTGTACAAACGTTCGTTTGCGCGACGACGGTGACTCTCGCTGCCTGGCAAATGCAAATTGTGATTTTACACCGATAATTCGGCGGGCCATCTTGTGGGAGTCGCTATAAAATAGTGCTTTAGCTAAAAGCCGAATTGAAATTTTTAATCGCAGAAAAAGAAGAATTGGTTTAAAGCGATTATGCCATGTTGCAGCGAGGGCGACACTATAAATCGCAGACTGTGAGCGACACCCACATGCAACTCAAATCGTGATTTAAAGGACGAGAAGAATATATTTAAGAAAAATCTCTAGCGTGCGGCACTCTCGTTTCATGCTTCGTTGCATTCTCGCCGTTCTTATTAAATGCCGCACTTGCTACTTTGCTGAGCAATCCATCCAATTGCGGATAAAATTTTTTTGAAATTGATTTTTCTATGTGCTACTAACTTATTTAATTTTGATTAGAGAAATTCAAATCGGAATTTTCTTTAAAATAATTTTAATTATATTTAGTAAAAAAAAGAATAATCGGAATCTGTGCTTTTTTTCTTGTGTCTTAACAACATAAAATCGTTCGCGTATTCGTGGCACGCGGCATCCAAGCGCGCAACGCGATCAAATATTTGGCCTTTTTCTGCTGACCCTCTGCTTAATTATCGCGCTCAACGTATCGCATAAAACACGAAGAAAGATCTGAAGATTCCCGCATTACGGTTTTTATTTCATGCGTTTTTGAATTTGTTAATTATGCGTTTTTTCGACGACGTAATTTTAATAGCCGACGAGAATTATGACACGTTGCTTTTTTATTTCCCGCAATTTTCGCAAAATTCTTTATTGCATTTGTATGATTTGGAGCAAGCTTATCGTATATATTTTAATTTCTAGCAGTTTGTTCTTAATTTCAACTTTCCTCAATTTCTTTCGTTTGCTAATGAGATTACACAAAAGTCTTTAATGAATCTTCTTCCGCATCAGAGTGTATCGGAATGACGATTTATTAAATTAATTTCGTTCCACGGAATCACGAATCTCTTAGGGAAATGTTTTAGAATGGTAGTAGTTAATTCAATGAAGATTTATGGCATATACCAATTAATCCACGCATGAAATTCCACATATTGATTGCCTATATCGCTAAGCAGATTATTATCAACATCATTAGATGGGCGGCAAAGAGAGTGGACCCCGATCACGATGATGATGACGATGACAATGTGTTGGCGTAGATTCTATTACGACCATGCACCCGACCAAAACGCGATAACGTCAATTTCTATTCACTTATCGTGTTAATATCTATCAAGCGCAAAGGCACATTACCCGCCTACGCATACGATCGACGGCGATTCATCGCCGCTGCCAAACATTGTGAGCCGATGTCCTTCGGGCTCATAAATCAAGCAATAATGCGTGCCATGGACCTCCTTCAAACCTTCACTTTCACACGGTTTCGGGATTAATCAAATTTGCAGCATCTCCTTGCAAATAGGTTGATGTGGGTGTTTTATTCAAATTTGAAGTGAAAAACTTCCGAGTAAAATAATAGCCTAAGCTGAAAACTCGACGTGCACTTAATTGGAAATTTTCCTAGAGACAAAAACAAGCTGCGAAATTTTGATTTAAAATAATAAAATTCCAACGCCCATCTTCAACGCCTTTAGGAGGAATATTGAAAAAGTTTGCCGCCGCTCGTTTGAACTACCAAACAAACCCGAAAGAACGATACTAGATAAAACAACTTGGCACACTCGCTCACACGCACACGTGTCACCTTTTCGGGGCGAGTATTGTCCTTCTTCTGCGCGAAAGTTGAACAACTAAAAGTCGTCTTAGCGCTCGTACACATTCGCCTTGGGGTCCTCCACTCACAAAACGAGTGAGGATCAACCAAAATGGCTGTTCGCATTCCCCATTTTTTTTTTTGCTAAAGATCTTCAAAGTGGAAGTGATACGGGAATGGTGCGCGGGTGCTTCGTAGTGTTTTAACGTTTCCAACTCTGTCTCGAAAATTCATTCCGGAAGCTCACCGGGTGTGAAGATAGAAGATAGCAGCGAAAAATGACAACAAGAAAATAATAAAAAGCAATGTGGCTTGTGCACCCGGTGGGTGTGAAATAAAGTGCTCGCGGACTAGATCCGCAACTTTATTAATATAAAACGCTGGCTGTTTTTCACACGATGTGTGGTCAAAACACACACGTTTTTCTTGAGATTTCCGGTTATGTCATTCAATTCTAAATCATTTTAAATAAAGTATTAATAAAACTAATCAATTTTTATCGATAAATAAAGTGCAGTTTTTCCATTGTCCTTTTTTTTGGAAAATACATGTAAATAAGTGATAAAGGTATTGTGATGAATTTTGCGCTTTGACGCTTTCAATCCGTGTATATTTGCATTTTATCAACAACCGTTTTTGGCGTTTGTTGATTTTGTGAAACGAACCAATCGATACACTTGACCCATCGCTATAGTCATCATCATGCGCGTTTGTTCGTTGAATCCGGAAATTTTCGACGTTATTTTGTGCGGTTGGAAAATGTATTTACGCTGTTAATTGACGTCTCTCGGCCGCCGCGGCGGGCACGCCGAAACGTATGGTGTAGATATGAATTACTGATTAATGTGCTTTTGAACCCTTGACCCGTGCGGCACGCCGAATGTGCGAACATGCGATGAGGTGTGACTGATATCGAAACGCGAGCGCGCTTGGTGGTTGGTGAGGGTAACAAGCGGTAACAGCACCCCGATGCCCAATTCTAATGTTTGCTGGCATGTAACATGCAACATTGGGTGGTTAACAATATCGTATGTGCGCCTTTAACGCCGGCTGAAGTTCATTTTATCATGTGTGTTATTTCACTGCCCCACGGGGAAGTTCATTGACTATAATGTGATGATGACTCTGGCGATAAATTTTGTCCGAATATTAATTGTGAGAAGTTGATTAAATGTATACAACACTTTATATAGTTTGAATCGATTGCAACAAAGATAACGAGTGCGCGTGCAGTACGCTACAAAGAGGCGAAACTTTTCCGGAGCGAATGGCCGTGACAGATTCGCTTGTTTCCATGTCATTAATCTCGCTTAAATTGAATACAAAACAGCGGCGTGGTGCGGTGCGGTGCACTGGCAGACCGATGATAAATAACTGAATTTTCAAAGTCGCAAACTTACATTTCAGTCAACCAGCCTACATTTTCCTCTTATCGCTGTGAAGTGCTAGAAGTTGTTGCAAACTTCCGCTCAGGTAAATTCATATTTTCTTCAGGTAAGTAACTATACTCGTCTTCATGCAAAGTTTTTTTTTTCTATTTCTACTCGTTTCAATTAAGTGATTAAGTTTTATAATCAATTATGTAACATTTATTTGAGTATCGCTTATATAATTATATAACGAATTAAAAATAAATTAGCAATACTCGGAAAGCGATTAATTCTAGAACAAAATATAATTTTTACAATTGGAATACTTTTTGATCTTTTTGATTCTTT